>BQNB010003243.1:0-42651 GCA_026074375.1 Tanacetum coccineum
CAAAGATATATAACATCTACATATGTTAAATGGTGTCCAAAGTTTGCAAAACATCACTTTGCAAAACCATATTTTTCCAACATTATTTAGTTACTACTGATAATAATTAATTACTGTATATATTTATACATGATTTGTTCTAGTGAAAAATATATTTCATAGTAACCTTATTATTATTATTTTTTTAATCTCATATTGATCTTATTATAGATAATAAAACCTTGTGTCTCACTCATTATTATTTAAACATATACCTTGTTTCTGATTACTTGCGAGTCTGCTTATTCATAACAAAAAACAAATGAGGTTATATATATTTTAACTAGTTCTGATTAGGGGTAAGCATAAAAACCGAAAAATCCGAATAAATCAAAAACCGAAACAGAACCGAACCGAAAACAACCGAACCGAACTAATAACCGAACCGACTTTGCCAAAACCGAACCGAACAACTAATTCGGTTCTCGGTTTGGATATGATTTGGCAATCAAAACCGAAAACCGAATTCAATATAAATATATATATTTTTTATATATTTGTATATATCTATACAATTATATAAAGCATTTATAATGTGGGTCCCATCAAAAATTAAGATAAGGAGGTGCAATCTTGACCATCCATTTTATTTTAGAAAATTACATCATAGAGTGACATGTGTCACTTCTTAATTAAAAAATCACTTTTATTTTCAATTTGACATATCTTTTTATCTATTAATTTTTTTTATGATTTAACTCACATACCTCGTATCATTATCATTAATAAAATTGTCTAAATCATCCCTTATCCAAATACTATATAGATCAAATGCATGAAAATTCTAGTTGACGAATCATGCCTCAATATACGACGATCGTACTTGCTGACAAGGCTTAGATTTCGTAATTTCAACTAGATTTGATCTTTAGGAATTTTGAGAATACTTATTTCAAGAATTCAATAAGTGAAGTTCTTGAATATGTATGATGATTGTTTGTTCATATATATTCAAATATCTCGACACACTATATCTCATAAGGTGTGTAACATCAACTATTGACACAATCATCTTTCACAGCTTCCAAAACTGTAAAGCATTCTTGTTCTTTAATGTATAATGCAACTATGCTCTCAGTCGAGCACAATTAGTCCACATGGTCATCATCAAAAATGAAATCATACCATAACAAGTATTGAGTGTCATCTCAATTAGATTTAGCATCCGTGTACATAAACATCCCCATGCCTTTAAAATCCGTAAACGATGAATATTCTTTTAATAATGTTTGGCACCTCATGAACTCCAAGTTCATTGGTTTATTCTTATTGCACAACAAATTGTTGCAACATATATCCTTGGAATTTTATTACTCTGGATAAATTCATAATCTAAGAAGAATTCCAATTCCAAACATATTCCATTAAAATATTCAATTTTATAATTATCTAATAACTTTCAACTAAATACCAATGTTGTCAAATCATCTTGCATTCATGCATGATACAACTATTTCTCTACACAATATGATGTACATAACGAATCCTTTAGTCTAACTCAAGATTTCATTCATGTTCCATCTTATCAAAGATATGCATCCATTGAGACTTTCTAAATGGTATGTCAAATTGTGTTAGATTTATATACCGCATATGTTCATAGCAATGAACATATATTTCAAGGTTGTATATTTAATTTCCTAAATCTTTCAGGTGAAAGGAACCTGAACATAATACTCCCACTAGCTTTTAGAAATTCTCAGGAGTTATCTTTATTTAACAATAAACATAAGATTATTCTCCTAGATGCTTGCAATGATCCATACTTGGATTCTTGCCTCTCGTACACTTCATAAAGATTATATGAATTCATAAACTCCTTTGATTACTCTTCGTCCTCGCAAAAGCAATCATTCAAGGAAGAGTTTTAAATTCTATTGTCATATTTCATCTATATGAACACTAGTATGACAATCAACCATCTTTATATAATTAATGCACATAGAAAGAATATTTAATCACAATCAATTGCTTGAGTATGATTAAAATCCTATCATAATGTATGCATTATGTATGTGTACAACATTGTCCTTATGAGTTAGAAACCAAGAACATAACCACTTGGGTTTTTCTTCTCTTTTAAAACTCATTCTAACTTTACAGTCTAACTGTTAGTTAAAGATCAATCAAGTTCAAAAAAATGATTATCTTTATGGACATCATCTTAACATTCATAGTTTAAGTCATTTGTTAAATTCAAAATTCAACAATGCATATTAATGGTTACATGATATGTGTTTAATTACACATACCATTTTTCATATTAAGCGAACTTAAATGACTAAAAACGTACCAAAAATACATTGTATTTGTATGTTTGCATTTGTATTGTGCAGGAAACGGATATTCAAGAAAAGGAGCAAAAAGAAAGCCAAAGACAAACAAATCCAAGCACGGAGTGGAAAGGGCAAAGTCAAAAGTCATCAAAATGAAGAAAATACAACTTGAGGGGCTAAAACTGCCAAGTCTAAAGTTGTATTACAAAGTTATAAGAAAGGAGGGATCAAAGTTGCAAACCGGGTAGAGATTACATTTAAGTTATACAACTTGAGGGGACCAAAGCTGCCTACTTCCCTAAAAGCCTTCTTTCCCGCCCAACAAACCCAGTTACAACTGGTATGTCGTCCCATACTTTCTTCCCTGCAAAACCACTTCTCTCTTTCATCCACCCTACTAACCCATCCCAGTTGTATAAAAGCCATGTTGGCAATCCCTCACCTTTCCTAAAGCATTTTCGATGGCTGAGATTGCCTCTAAAGAAGCACAAAAGAAATTGAAGGCTGGGATTTGTTTTAGTCTCTCCTCACACAACAAGCACACTTGTTTCTATCTCTACAAAGAAGCACAAGCTGCAAGTTGAAGACTTCGGCTATAAATAAGTGCCTTTTGTAAGCCTTTGAGGCAACTAGTTTTAATTTTTAATATAACTTAGTTTATTTTAAGTCATTTACAGCTTTTACTTTCAGTTTTGTAACACTTTCAAGTTTTAATGCAAGTTTGAAGTTTTTAAAGTCAATTTACAATACCAGTGTTAAGTTTCTTAATCATATTGTTTTGTGTTTAAAAAGTTCTCATCACAGCTTACTCATAAGCTGTTTTCATTAAGTAAAAATAAAAAGTTAAGTAGTTAAGAGAAAATCATAAGTATCACTCTCAAATATACCACAGCTTATGTTATGGATGATAAGCCAGTTCTGGATGGGCTTATGGACTCTCACTAGCTTGTTTTATACAAGCTAGAGCTTGTAGATTCATTGTTTGACCCTGTTTTGAGCAAGGGTGTTGTAAGTTTTTCTTTTTCTTATTGTTCTTATTTTCTGCAGAAATTGTTTTAAGTGCTTATTTTGCTTATTTGATAGTTGAAAAAGTGTTTGTATTACTTTCTTACTTAGTACTGTTAGTTTACTTGTTAAAACTGTTAGTTATAAGTTAATACTGCTAGTTGACTTTTGGAGCAGTACTAACTTAGAGCTACCAGTACTAACTCCAAGTTAGTACTGCTAGTTCATTTTCTTGGATCTCCAAGGTAGCAGTACTAACTCAGCACTAGCAGTACTAACTCAGCACTAGCAGTACTAACTACAGTTAATACTGTTAGTTAGAACTGTTAGTACTGGTAGTTCATTCTACCTTATCAGCTTATTATTTCTGCTTATTTAAAGATTGTTTCAGCTTTTTAGAGTAGATTAAATCATTTTCCTTTACTGTTTGCTTATTTAAGTTTATTTTCCTTTTTAAAGTATTCTCAACAGTTTATCAGTTTACTGTCTTCAGTAGAACTTATTTGCCCTTTTCAAAATAATTTTAAGAGTTTATCAGTTTTAGTTTTCTAGCTTATTTATCATTTTAGTTTATTCTAGTTGCTTATTCCAATTACTAAGTGCTTATTAAGGTTAGGTGAACTTCTGTTTTAGCTTGTTTGCTTATTTATTAATTCTTTAAGTCTTGTTAGCCTAGCAGTACTAACCTTAAGCTAACAGTACTAACTTTAGCCTAGCAGTACTAACTCCAAGTTAGTACTGGTAGTTAAAACTGTTAGTACTGTTGTTAGTACTGTTGTGTTTATCTTGTTAAATTTAGCTTAATTGCTTTTTGTATTTGCTTATTTAGAGTTAGTTTAGCTTATTAAATTTGTCTTAAGTTTATTTGAGCTTATTTGTGCCTTAGTTTAAAGTTTTAAAGTGTTTTTGTCATTCCTAGTTTTTATTCTTGTTCCAGCTTATGCTCTTTGCTATTTTTATGTGCTTTTGCTTATTATCATCAGCTTTAGTGCCCATTCATATTCGCATTCCCTGTGACATTCAAATACAAAACATCAATCGTCTTGCGATTTTCCATTTCAGCCTCGTTGGGACATAACGACCCGGAGACACCCTATACTGCTTCCGGTTTCTTGATTTTGTGGGTCCTGATCCTTGTTATATATTTATATATGTTTATGTTTATTTATGTATAATAAGGTGTAAGTTCGCTCGAGTCAAATTTTGGCGCCGCTGCCGGGGAGGCTAAGCAAGAATATCGTTACGTTTGACAGTTTGTTTTTGAACCTGTGAATATTTCCTTCTACAAAAACATAAAAAGTACAAAAATATTTTTCAATTTTTTTTCCAAGATAGTTAAAAGGAGTATGGAGAATTGAACAACCAATAGACTTAGCTGCTGAAGCCACCACATCATGAGAAATACCAATACCCATAAGCTTACTTTTATTAAGATTGATCTTGAAACCCGAAGACCATAAACCGACTTAAAACGTTAACAATTGTTGATATATTTGATGAAATCCATTTACCAACTAAAAACATCATCCACATGAGAACAGATGTGGAATGCAAGTTAAGAGATTTATAAATCGAATACCATTGTAAAGCCCAGCATTCACCACGTTATTAAAGGATAGATGCAAGCTTTCCATGATCAGAATAAAAAGAAAGGGAGATAGAGGATCCCCCTGTTTCAATCCTTTAGAAAATTTAAACTCCGAGGTCGGACTACCATTGACAATAATAGATCCCATAGCAGAGTTAAGACATCTTGAATACAACTACCGCCAATTAGAGGCCAAAACCAAAATTAGCTATAACCACATCTAAAGTAATTCCCCAATCTCACCGTGAGATCAAAAGCTTTTTCAAAGTCTACTTAAATATCAAGGCTTTGGACTTCTTGTCTTACACCAGGGTAATAGGCTCATTAAGGATAGAATGGGCCATCAAGGGCGTGGGTATGTCGATTAGAAACAAAGGCCATTGAACATCACTTACAAGCTCCGATATAACGAGGCTCAAACGATTAGCTAAAACTTTAGTGATGATTTTATACATACTTCCAATCAAAACGTTATAGGATACGAAAATCCCTTATAACCATTTTAGCTTCCTGCGATTTGGGAATCAAAAGTAATAAACGAAGAGTTACATCCAGGAGGAAAATGAACCTGTAGAAAAGAAGGAAGTAACAGCAGCCACGACATCATGGTCAATTAAAATACTAGTATTTTACGATAGAAATCGAAAGTGAAAACTGTCAGGCCAGGAGGATATGCTTCATTCCACAATCCCACCCGCTCTTGTTTATCTCCCATAAGAGATATTTTGTTCAAGATCCTTATTTTGATCATGTGGGATAACCGATTAGGAAATTGATAGTCAAAAGTGATACAAATTGAACACAACACTCGGGGCAGCAAAGCGATTAGCAACTGCTTGAGGAAAATCAATTTTCCACCAGCGAAGGTTCCACAATCCCATCACGCATGTATGCTAAAACTACTCGCGATGAAGTGAGAGGGGTCCCACACATGGGGAGCGGTGATGACCTTATTAATAATTCCATGAAAAAACCTTGGAATATTGCCATCCCCCTCTATAGCCCCACCCAACGAATTATTTGAACGCCGAGGGTTTGAGCCATATCTAGCGAAAAAAGACATGTTTAAGAATCCTCAACTCCTTCAACAAATTCGACCTTTCACATGAATCAGATCAAAGTTACAATAACAGCTTCCATGGTCGAAAATCTTATCCAAAAATAATAAGACGATTCTAATAATGCGTTTATGAACATTCGACTTTTGATTATCTTCAGCAATCTAATGTTTAATTGAAGACTTAAGAGACTTTAATTTTTTCTTTAACTTTATGATACTATTCGATTCCATACAAACAGAATTCTTCCACGAATCTTCAACCATCTTGTCAAAACATTTCCTGAAGACCAAAATAGACAAAACCGGAACGACGTAAGGACCATAATCAAACATTCAATTACGAAGAAGGATAGGCCGTGATCTGAAAGATGCTCACGAGACATAAACGCTGAAATGGAAGGAAATAGAGCCAATAAACCTTCAAAATAATCTATCTAATTTACTCATCTTGGAAGCATATTTACGAGCCCAAGTAAATGAGTAGCCTTCTAAAGGAAGATCAATCAAGCCCGTCCTAGTGATGAAATTATTAAAGGAATTGGCGCCATGAGAATTAAACAAAGAACCACGCCTTTCGTGCTCAAATCGAACTTCATTAAAATCACCTAAGAGGACACATTCTCCATCCTAAGAATCTATCAAATGATGAATAAAGTCCCATAACATCCTTCTTTTGGTAAGATCCTGTGGAGCATAGACAGATATAACAAGAAGTTTGGTAGATGAAGGGATCCAAGTACCTGAGATCGCCAAAAAGGAATCTGAAACTGTAGAATTATCTTTAACAAATAATCTAGGATCCCAAACGCAAAGAATACCCCCTGAGTAACCAATAGAGGGACTAAAAGCATAGTCAAAAGATAAATTTCCCCACAATGCCTTGATAGAAAAGAGATCCATTTTTTCCATCTTAGTTTCTTGTAAATCTACAAAATTAGCGCTATGTTTGGTATTCAACTCCTGGATCCACCCTTTTTTAGCATTGTTACCAAGACCTTGAATATTTAAGGATAAGAAATTCATCTAAAAACTTCGCTATCTCCTTGAGAACCAATAATGGCTTTTATATTCTTCACACATCCGTCCATGTTATAACCCATAGTTTGAGCCACCTTTATCAATTCATCCATTACTTTCAATATTGAGCCACTTGCTTGAAATTTATCATTAACCGATGTAGCCTTTTCCTTGTTGCCAGACGTAGTAGGATTTGGTTTGGGTTGAGAAGCGTTTCCAAAAATGTTGTCTACAATATTTTCCTTAACATTCGGGGTAAAACCTAGAGGGTATTGTGGAGTATGAGTATCACCTTCTGTCACATTAGCATCCTTATTCCTCTTTAGAATTTTATATATCCCAAATGGGTCTTCAGAGATGACAGTGTTACAACTGGGTTTAGGATTTACCTGAAATTCATCAACATTTTCATGAGCAAAGCTCGTTTCAGAAACATGCTCATTATCTGACCCACGATCGTTCTCATTATTCCCCTCAGATTCCTCATCTGAAGAAGTGTCATCCTCCATCACCGTTTTGAATTCTGGCATCCATGCTTCCTGCTCCTTAACACAAATCCAGTGAAGCTGCCCCTTAATGATGATTTTAACCCTATCATTTATAAGTACACGGGGTTTTGTTCTCACACACACTCTTATGCATGACAAAGAGCAGTTATCGGATTCATTTATATCTACAAGTTCACCCCAAGACGCTATAATTTTTGCATACGTATTACGCGTAAGAGCTTTAACTGGTAAACCTTCAATAGCTACCCACACTAGACGCTCCTCACACACAAAAGAATTACAAGCCGGTTTCAACACCTCAAACCATGAACCAACACCCACATGATTAGTAATCTTTTCTTTAGAAGTGACTGAATCCAATTCAAGAAGAACCCATTGACCACCCAAATAAAAAAGCTTAACATTTTCAAAACCCTCATTTGCTAGAATGATGAAGAGGTTAGAAAGTGCATTTATATCTTTCATTTTACCCATTAAAGAACACGAGAAGTCACGTTCCATAATGCATGCATCATCAAGAACAATGGCAGGGGATGATTCAGTAACGGTATTATGGTTAACTGGTCCACTTTTTAAAACAGCAGCAAATGAATTTGAAACTGTACCTGGTGATGCATTTTTTCTGGGTAGAACATTATTGGATGAGGGTATGTTTTTTTTGTTCTCTCTGAAACCTGACAGTGTTGGCATGAAGGCGCAGCCGCCCAATCCAAATTGTACACAAATTCCCAATCAATCGATCCAAGTTGTCCACCCCAATGAAACGAACAAATGCGAATTTTTTACCTGCTTTAGACTTCTTGATTGGAATATAGACGTTGATTACATTACCTTAAGCCAGGCAAACATTCCAGAGATCACGCGCCGTAAAATTGTCAGGAAAATTTGTTATGAAAACGGATTTGGAGATTTTTTATGAAAACCAAATGGCGGACAAATGACACATGTGGCGGTACACTATAGCGGACGAATGACGTGGTATTGGTGCAAATGCCACTGCATACTGAGCATTCTTAAAGAGTAAAAAAATAGATATAAATCCACTCTACTCAACACTCGCCTCGCATTTGCAACCATTTTACTCATATCCAAATACCCACGAATCCTTAAGAACCCAAACAAACAACCATATAGCAAACTTTCGAAAACTGAAATACGAAAATCACGACGACAACCACCACACTCCTCCTCATCTCACCCTCACTTCCTAAACACCTCCTTAGAACCACTACTCCTAACCAGACACACCAAAAAGGCAAAAACCCACACCTAAGCACTCTTGACGTCATCTACTCACCATACTCCAACTATCCAATCCCCCTAACACCCCATTAACAAGCCAACAACGACAACACATACTACACCATAACACACACTACGCATAGTTAGCTTCAAAGCTAGTTGAAGAAGCTAAGTTTAATGATTCTCTTTATGTTAGTAAACTAAATGATGGGTTTTTTTCTTACAAATTATTAACTATGTTTCTCAAATTAAATTACCTATGTTTTTTCTATATTTAAGTAGTCCCTCACAGTGTTTATTATCATGATTGAATAGTTAGGGGTTTAGTGAAAGTCAGTCTCATAGGTTTGAGAAAATTATTTTGGCCTCGGCTAATGGCATGTTAAAAACATGTATGAGTTAGTATTTTGTAAAACGGGAGGATTTGTTTTAGTCATCTCTTTAAGTTCACATCTTGTTGCGAGCTTACCTAACATCTTAAATATCATGTACGAACCTGTATTGAAAATCCACTTTAGTCAGGTAAGAGGAAAGCCGGCTTGGAAAAACTAAACGCGCACCAATCAGGCCTAGGCTCGCTGGCGCGTCATGGCGCACCGGGTCTAGAGTTGGTTCGTTTTGATTTTTGGCTATCGTTTGTGATTTTATGTGTCATGAATGTTTATTTGTCATTATTAAAACATAAAACTATAAAAAAAACTTTAGTCATTATAGCACCAACACCTTTATATATACTTGCTTTCTTAAATATACAAAAAGAACGTTGTTTCATCCCTTAGATTATTTCGTCATACTTTGCGAGTCTACCTCACTATTCTCCTAGATAATAATTAATCCTTTGGAGTTACCTTTTACTATACTACAACGATTATGTACATCGCATATGAGGTTGTAAAGCTTGTTTTGCCGCTACACATTAGAATCGATCGTTTGTTTTAAATTAGGCTAGTATTTCTAGCGTTTGAAATCTTGAATTTTGAATCATTGCCATAAGAAAATTAATAGTAGAAGAATTGAATTCTTTAAATTTTTGATTCTTACGAGTTCAATTACGCATTCAACAAAATGAATACAACTGCAAGATCGGGTTATGTGAATGTTCAAGCAAACAAACGCTATTTTGTAGCGCATTTAGGTAATGTTTGTTGATTAAGAAGCTCTGGATCTGAATCTGATTCGCACATCTGAATTTGAATATTCAGTAGAAAAGTCTGAATCTGATTTTCATCTTAATCTGAATAAGTGATTGAGAAATCTGAATCAAATAAAACTGTTTGTTTCTGTAAAAATGTCTAGATTTGTTAAACAATAATTTTTACAATTAAAACGATTGCATTCGCACAAAAATAAACTTTATTAAATATAATAAATTATAATATAATTAATTTAAAGTTAAAAGTATTTTAAATAAAACATGCAATAAAAATAAAAGTGGTTTAAATGGAATTTTTTAAAATAATTAACTTTCAACGTAACAATTAAACTATCATATTTCAAAATCTAACACAACAATCAAAACATTGGCCTGACATATTCACGTATCATTATAGTGTCATTTTATCAAAAGGTTGCGACTTTAAGTCGTATAAGTATTAACAAATGACGGTACCAACATAGAAAGTGATACACACATTGCAGTGTAGATTTCCTAAAATATAAGATATGCTCGAAATTTGACATTTCAACAAAAGATTTATAGCGTAGTTTTAAAAAATTATCATTGCCACATATTATTTTATACACTCTTTATCTCAATAAATCCGCCGTTAAAAAAAACACATGAAATGATTCTATATAATATTTTTAATACAAAAGACAAAGGTGAAACAAAAAGAAAAACAATAAGACATGAAAAAAACACCAAAATAAAAAAAATCATAACAAAGTAGAAAATAAATAAAAAAAAGTAAGAAAAAGTTAAGAATAAAAAAGACATTAAGAGGTGTTAAGACACCCCTCCATATCTAGTTCAATAAGCGGTTTATGCCTTTTAATGATCAGAAAAAAACAAACGTTTTTAACACTGCTTGCCTTTTACCGTCTCTGAATGACATGAAAAAAACAAATAATATTAATCACTCAAATGTATGACCGCATCTGAATGAGTCGGATTAAAATACTGTCTAAAAGTTTCTTTGAAAAAA
Source organism: Tanacetum coccineum (assembly GCA_026074375.1). Taxonomy (NCBI): domain Eukaryota; kingdom Viridiplantae; phylum Streptophyta; class Magnoliopsida; order Asterales; family Asteraceae; genus Tanacetum; species Tanacetum coccineum. The sequence continues at coordinate 10,881 of BQNB010003243.1, forward strand.
CAAACACCAAATATATTTAATAATTCCTAGTGGTAGTGGTTAAGAAAGGTTCGGGTCACCCAAAGTAGTACACCGTAATTTACTAAAATAAGCATATACTACGTATTTAAATATCTAATGCTTGGTCCTACAAAGACCATGGGAATAAAGTAATTTGTCTTTAAAGTCGTCTATATTGGTTCTCTTTTATTGCTATTATAGTCCTTTTTTGGTAGCTATATTAGTAACCAGTTTGGGACATTATCCTTATCCTTTTATAATATATATATTAGTAATTTGTCTTTTGCTTCTATTTATTTCCGCCTCTAAAAGTTTATGATGAGATTCGAACCTGAGAACTCTCAAAAAATACCTTCTCAAGGTTATCTGTAGTGGCCAACTGAGCTAACCCAGTTGGTTAGTTTGGGACATTATATTAGTAGTTTATTTAAATTTGTTAGTGATGATTGTAAGGGCTATAATGATATGTAATAGCTTAATACACTAACCATTTTCGTTTGTCTTTTATATTACATCTGTAATTATCCTAGGACAATTTGTTTACGCAATAATTATGGCACAGTTTCGGCTCTTTTACTTTTTTTTTATGATGCATCGAATGCTTCCTCTGCTTTCAGTAAAAATCAAAAATATTCAAAATAAAAAAGATTCTCGAGGCACTCTTTCTCTTATAGCGCTCTTTCCTTCCCTTCGAGCTAACCGGAAGAAATCCATTTCTTTTATCTGTAAGAGAAAAGGCGCTTATTCCATGAAAGATCTTTAAAGTTTCGCCACCGGTAGTGGTGTAAGAGTACGGAATTGAAGAAGCTTATAGAACATCATATTTTTATTGACTGATAAAAAAAACAAAGAGGTGTGTATAATCAGCATGGCATATGTGTAAAATGATCTTTAGATTCAGATTGTATATGCTCAGCATTCAAAACGGGAGGACACATACACAATCAAGACATATATTATATACGAGATCATTTATCAACACTCAAACGACTCGCTTACATGTTGGCATACAAATGGAGAAAAGGGAAACATATACAAATTTCTCCAAAATACTCTCTTTTTTTTTCTTTTTTTTTTAACATCTTCAAAATACTCTCTTATGTAATTGTAAACTAGTAAGAACACCATGAAGACATGTCTTCAAATAATTCCACGTCATCAAAGATATTACCATGCCCTAGCGTATGAGGTGACGGTAGCATTAGTCCATCTGCCATAGTACTGTCAATAACACCTAGCATCCCAAATATCTCATCCACCTCATACACAATTTTGGCAATCTCTACGATCGGCCTAAAAGCCTTGGCCGCTTCGGCAGCTGCCTTTCGTATGTCGAGTACATCACTGGATTTCGGGATAGGCAGACGCCATACCGAGTCAGCAAAATTTATACACGCGGTAGGACCCCTTAGTGCTAAAACTGCCACGTCGTGTGCCCTAGCAGCCATGTCAGCAGTATCATGGGTACCAAGCCACACTCTGGACTGCGTTATCGGATGTCTCACTTCACAGACCCATTTACCATACTCCCTACTTCTTACTCCTCGATATATAGGGTGTCGTGTCTCCTTAAATATTTTTCTTCCTGCTCTTTTCTTAGGATTTTGTGAAGCCAGCATGACTTCAGCTGGTTCTAAAGAGGTATATGTATGTGTCCTTATTATTGGTTGAGTTTTGAATAATTGATATGCAACTTGCAACTAGTATGCTTGATATTTATGCATGGGTAAAAGATAGAATTAGATGGGATAAGGATCCTCTCATGCATGTTATGCTTATAGTGATTGTACATTTTAATTAAAATAAAATAAATATTTTATAATAGTAATAATGTACAATCACTACATGCATAACATTACCTTTCATGTTCAAATGAACATGAGAAGATCCTTATCCAACTAGATGTGTGCGATTGGTTGAGTTTTGAATAATTGATATGCAACTTGCAACTAGTATGCTTGATATTTAATTATTTATGCATGGGTAAAAGATAGAATTAGATGTGTGCGTGTGAAGAGTGGTAGAGGAAGCCACAAGTGTGTGAGTGAGAATATGAGATATTTTATTTGAGCTTGTCACTTTGTGTTACCATTTTCATTATGGACCTTGTCTCATCTTATAGAGACAATAATCGAGCAACACGCATATGATACTAGAGCCGCACAACACAAATGTAGTACACTGAAAAATGTGAGCAAACTAGTGTCGTAAACAAACTAAATGTTCAATCAACATTTCATGAATTATTTGGTAAAAAAATCGTTTATGTTCGTTTATATATTAAATGAACGAACACAAACAAAATTTTACGTTCGTTTGAGTAAATAAACGAACATAAACAAAAGTCTTTTCCGTTCATTTATGTTCGTGAACATTCGATTATGCATTCATTAACGTTCATTTATCATTTTATTATATACTTTTAAAATTACTTTACTCGAATAAAACAACACTTATGAAACACAATATTATGTAAATTTTTATAAACTTTATGTTAATTAGTCTGTTCATACATGCATGTTCGTTTAGTGCTTAATGGATAAACATAAACGAACACGAACAACCTTCTTTTCTTAATAAACGAACATAAACAAGAAAATTCGTTTGTTTAAACGATCGTACTCGTTTATTTGTCCGGTTAAAATTAAACAAATATACATAAATAAGGTTCCGTGTTCGTCATATTCGTTTACAGTGCTGGAACAAACTCTACCCACAAGCTTTTTATGAGACTATACCGGTACTTGGCGAGATAATGACAAAATGTTTTTATACCATTCATGATGATCTCGATGAAAATATCTGTACGATCATGCCTAAAAAAATTCCTTAGATAATGATACCCACTAATCCACCACCCACTACTCGGCATGTCATTTTTTGCTTTATTGCGTAAAATAGATAAAATTGATTTACCAACTATGTATTTTTCTATTTATGGGTAAAATAGATAAAATAGCTGCCATGTCAGCAGTATCATGGGTACCAAGCCACACTCCCCGACTGGGTTATCGGATGTCTTAAGCAACTGCTTTCTTGTCTCTAATCTTAACCATCTCACAACCCTCTTCTGTTTTAAACTCTTGTATTTGGCATACCCAACAACCTTCTGTTATTTCCTTTTGAAAAAGGAGAAATATTATCCTAGTATATACTTTAGATGCATGGATTTCAATTCTTAACTGTGTATGAAGTTTTGGAGCCGAGTAAAATTTTCTAAAGTATAATACTTCTTGCCTATACATTTTCCTTTCCATTGATGATTCGAAGCACATCATGAATGTGGAAACTAGAAGGGGGGTTGAATAGTTTACCGGTTAATTGGCGTTTTAAAAACTTTGCTTATGAAAACACTAGATTCGAATATATGCAGGATCAACTCTCAATATGAACAACCAATGTATCTAACTACTTGCAACACAATCACAATACAAACAATAAATATAAGGAATAAGTAAAGGATTAAAGGTAAGAGATATAACAATCAAACCACAACACCGAGATTTATAGTAGTTCGGATACGAAGCTCTTCTTCACCATACTCCACTCCCCGAGTATCTGACTAGAGATTTCACTATGTTAACATACTCCCTTTAGGCGGAGAAAACCGTTTACACGTCGCTTACGTTGTTTTTTGACACTAAGCTAAATGTCGAGTCCTAATCTTAGCTATAACCGATCTACCACTTCACCAATGTATTTTAAGGACTAAAATACTAACTGACACACGATCAACACAATCAGATTTATACACTATCTGATTTTACACACAAACACGAGATTAAGAAAATAGAGATTTGGATCTTAGAAGAATAGAGGAGAAATCACTAATCTATTTACATATCTCTTTCTCCCGTGTTGTTGATGATGGGCTGTTTAAAGGTTTTCAATTGCATGGCTCGGTTAATATTTCTCATCTTTTTTATGCTGACGATGCCATGTTCATTGGAGAGTGGTCCGAACAGAACTTACATAATATTGTTAAAGTTCTTAATTGCTTCCATCTTGCGTCGGGTCTTAAGATCAACATTGCTAAGAGCCAAGTCTTGGGTGTCGGGGTTTCTCAGAATGTGGTTTTGCAGGCGGCGAATAGGATCGGGTGTGCTGTTTTGAACACTCCTTTTCGTTATCTTGGTGTGACGGTTGGGGAATGTATGTCTCGGAAGTCGGCTTGGGTTAGCTTGGTAAACAAACTCCAAGCCCGGTTATCTAAATGGAAGGTTAAAACCCTTTCCATAGGCGGCAGATTGACCCTTCTTAAATCCGTTCTTGGGGCCTCTCCAATTTATTATATGTCAATCTTTAAGGTTCCAAAAGGCGTGTTGAAGACTATGGAATCTATCCGTAGTAAGTTCTTCAACGGTGTTGATTCTTCGGATAGAAAGATTTCGTGGGTAGCTTGGGACAATGTCTTAGCGTCCAAACTGAACGGTGGTCTTGGTGTCTCAAGTTTCTTCGCGTTGAATCGTGCTCTTTTGTTGAAGTGGGTGTGGCGCTTCATTTCTGGCGATGGCTCTTTATGGTGTAAAGTTATTCAAGCGATTTATGGCTCAAAGTTTGATCTTCATGTGACCGATCAACCCTCGATTTGGTGCTCTATTTTACGTGAAGTAAAATCTTTGAAAGATTCTGGTTTTGATTTTTCTTCGCATTGTAAGAAGCGGATTGGGGACGGGTCTTGTACTAGTTTTTGGTATGATATATGGTTAGCTGATGCCCCTCTTTGTGTTCAGTTTCCCCGTTTGTTTGCTCTCGAATTGGATAAGGAGATTGTGGTGGCTAATAAAATGGGAGCTTCTTCGGTCTCAGCTTCTTTTCGCCGGGACGTGCGTGATGGAGCTGAGCGGCAGCAGTGGGATGACCTTTCTTCAATTATGAACTCGGTTGTCCTCTCGTCTTCCAAAGATAGGTGGACTTGTGATTTGTCGGGAGATGGAGAGTTCAAGGTTAAAGTCATCAGAAACTTTATTGATGACTTGTTTCTCCCTTCGTCGGATGTTGCAACGAGATGGGTAAAATTCATTCCCATTAAAGTTAATGTTTTTTCTTGGCGTGCTCGTCGTGATAGGTTACCTACTAGAGTCAATCTTAGCCGTAGAGGTGTTTTGTTGGATTCCCATCTGTGTCCTCTTTGTAATGCTGCTATGGAGGATGTTCAGCATGTTTTCTTTCGATGTGACGTGGCTCGGGTTGTTCTTCGTAAAATTTGTCGTTGGTGGGATTTGGATTGGCAGGAGATTTGTTCTTTCTCGGATTGGGATGCTTGGTTCTTATCCTTTCGACTTTCTTCCCGTCTCAAGTCTATTTTAGAAGGTGTTTTTTATGTTGCTTGGTGGCGGATTTGGAGGCTTCGAAATCAGTTGGTCTTTGACGCTTCGCCTCCTAATCGTTCGACGATTTTTGATGACATTGTTTCTTGGTCCTTTTTATGGTGTTCTAGTAGATGTAATAGGGTTTTTTCTTGGGAGTATTGGTTAAAAAACCCCTATCTTATTTCTTTGTAATGTCTTTCTAGCTCCTTGCTAGTTTTTTTTAATAAAGTTGCCGTTCAAAAAAAATGATATATTTACCCACTTAAATATTATAATGTCATATATACCCAATTTAAACACAATATTTGTCATATTTACCCAATTTATTATAAAAATCAACTAAGAGTCAATTTACATCCTTAAATTCTTATTATACCCTCCTTTTTTACATATCGATGCCTCGATGGTATCTTGTAAAGCAAAATAGAGCATGAATACAAGAAAACAATTAGGGAGCACAAGAACACATGGATGCACCTTATGATCATACCTAATCATTCCACTTGATGTATACTTTCATGGAATATCAACAAAGCAAATTAAACTTATCAAAACTTAAAATTAAACAACAATGTGCCACTAACATGATAATATGATATATATATGACACATGGAACATGATCATAAAAGCACACATGAAACCTGATCTACCACTATATATGTTAAATCCAAGAATCATTAACAAACGATATATGTGCTATAAAATTTTAGATTAAATGGAAAAGCAAATGAAATAGGAATCTGAATTATTTAGGTAGTGTCATTTCTTGTAGTTCGAACAAGCGAATCGAACTAGTGACATTTAATGTGGACCGAACAAGACCATCGAACTAAGTGATTTCTTCTAGAACCGAACTAGACAATCGAACTAACGAACCGAACAAGCATGAACCGAATTAGGTACTTTACATAACAACCGAACTAGAACCGAATTAAGTCATTTTTGTTTTACGGTTTTTTCTTGATTTTGTAAAATCCCGTGAAAGATACGATTCTTCTCTCGGTTTAAATCCAAGAATTGTAAAATCCCGTGAACATTAATTGTACTCAATCCACAACAACAATAACTTTACCTGCTTAAGATCCTACAAATCATTTTTCACTTCAATTCACGGTAAAATGGAAACGAAAGATACTTTATCTTCGTGTTCTAATTCGGAAGAACAACAAATGCAACAAATTCAAGACAAAGCAAAAAAGAGTTGCATGGTATCTTTTCGAAAACTTCATTCACACCTCAAGCATCTTTCACACGACAACTTAAAAGGAACTCAAATCGAGTCTGGATTCAAACGTGCATTTGCAACACTCTTTGGTCAAGATGTTGAAACTTTTATAGGCACAATGTTCCTAAACGTGGATCAATTAGAAAAGCAACTTGACAAAGAAGAATTTCAAGAGATTGGATCCATAGCTTCTTTTAAAGTACTCGAGACACAGTTTCAGATGTTCATCAAGTCACGGATTTATTTGGATGATGAATATGTTGACATGATACGCAACAAAAACACAATACACTCGACTCGAAATTCCAGAATTCCGTACAACAGATCCAACACAGAACTGTTAAGAAGGTGATTGATGAAAGAGCATAAGCATAAAGAAGCGTATGAAAGCTGGGATAATGAAAGACAGATTGACATACAGCAGAGATAAAGTTGATACGGGAAAAAGCAGTGGATCTAGATTGGTTAACATAGAAAGGCATTGGGACAGAATCAAAAGAGTCAGGAATACAAGCAATAGATCAGGGAATGATGCACATGCTGATGATGCAGATATTAGACCCATATATGATGAAGACCCAAAGGGAATGGTTGAGGTACAAACAACTGCTGAAATCAATATCTTTGCTACTGGACAACAACATACTGAGCAACCTGAATTCAATAATGATAGGAAAGGTGACCATAAGTTTTGAAACAATGTTCATGACACATTCCTTTGCCGCTAAATCAACTGCTAATCACACAACTGAACTCTCAATCATTATCCCTCGATAATCTGAAAAAATATTCGTCTCAAAAAGACCGTTGCCCAATTTCAAAAAGATTTTTTAAGAATGGAAGCACATTGTGTTAATCTTGAACTTAAATATCAAAATCAAGCTTTAAAAGAAGGGCAACATGGTCAATTTTTGAAAGTTAACAATGTAATGAAGCCAAGGGTTTAAACATGACATCGAGTAATCTGAAAACAATAAACATCGAATTGAACATAAGTGGCTAAGTTACTTGAGAATAAATGAGACTTTGAAAAAGGCATTACAAAGAAATGTTTGATTCTATCAAGACAATAATATCTAATAACAAAGAACACACGAACTTCCATTGATGCAAATAATATAAATTCAAAGTCAACTTCAGGAAAAAGGGTTTCAATTGCAAGCATTAAAAACGCGTTAAGGAAATTAACGAGTAAATAGATAGTGAAATACTAATTTGCAAAATCGACAATCTTAGAAAACGGCTTTACAACCACGTAGAAAGTTAGTTTTTGTAAAAAAGATTGGTGTTTGGGCCAATCATTTGGTAGACAACCGACTCTGCGTATAAGTCTAGAACGTCCTATTTTTCAAAGCAAACGGTTTGCCTCCCAAGTTGATGTCCATAACGATTGTGTCAAAACCAGTCACAACACATTAGTGCCTAAGGAAAAGAATCTGCCATTGCAAAACCTCATCACTATGATGTGCAACCTGGCACATCTAGGTATAGCTCAAATGACCATGGTTCATATTACGAACCTAGAGGAAGCTAAGATAAAAAAGACACAAGAACGCTTAGAATTCAAACCTAGGTTAATGCTTCGTATTCCTCCATTATTCCTGGGATGGGGGACACTAAAACCTGGTGACGGATCAGGGGTGTTGAGGTGGGTAGGGTGGGGGGGGGGGGGGGGGGGGGGGGGGTGGGGGGTGGGGGGTTGGTGTGGGGTTTTTTATTTTGGGGGGATGGATTTTTTAGGAGTTTGTAAGTGTGGTTGTTGACTAGGGCATGGGACATAGCTTTTTTTTGTCGTGACACAACTATACCAACAACAACTACTCTTAGATGCAACGCCAATGTTTGCAAGACACGATCCCAAGCACAGCAACCACAAGTAGCAAACCCACCCCCAATTTCACACACACCTACATCCACCCTGACACTGTCCAATTCAAGCAACCAGCGTATAAGTGTCACTGACAACGATATGCCCCCTAGCAAGCCACTCAATGGACGAACAAGCTCGTATATTTCAGACTACAACATTGTTTAGTTTGCTCACCACAGACAGAAAAGTTTCCTTAATGCCAATCATGATCTTGGAAACACAATGTCCTGAATAGACGTCCACCTCACCTTGCTAATGTTCCATCCCATAAGAACAACAACTAGATACAAACCCGTATAGCAAACAATGTTTTGCAAGATACCAAAAGACAGATCCCAAAAAAAGAACACAGGGTCTGTCAATCAAAAGACTTCCGTTGTCCCTGAGAAAACTATGACTTCCAAATCATGGTCTTAGGTGAAACTGACGAGTGTAAATTTTCAAGACAGATTTCTTAAGTGGGTTTCCAACTGAAAGATATACACTCCTAGCACAACCAAGGTGACAGTGAACCCCCAAAATTGTTCAAATGCCAGATATCACTAACCAAAATGAAAAGCGCAACAAACTCTTGATGTCAGAGTCAGGACTTCAAACTTAAGTGCAGGTACATCTTTCAATCCTAAAAAGGAAGAACTCAGAGTTTGGTTGCTGAAAAGACTGATATCTCAAAAACCAGGGCTTCAAGGAATTCTAACCTCATGAACAAGAGTAATGACGTCTGTTCACAACAGTTCAGGCCTCGCTCCTCCACGACAAATGACTTCTGATCATAACTGTTCAGAACTCGAAATTCACGACCACAGCAATGAACTGTCAAGTTCAAAGCTGGTTCCAAAAGTTGTTCCTCCAGCAGACATGACAGCTACATCACGACAAGAGTTGGAATTACTATTTCACCATCACATAACAATGCTGAGGTCAACATGTACATATTTTTGAAAAACAAAAATATACAAAAATATAAAATTTCAAAAAGAAAATACAAAATCAAAAAATCAGAAAATGTTTCAAAAAATATTCTTCTCGACATGTCTCTTGGAATCGATAACATTTACGTACCTAGAAATGTTGATTAAAACGACATGGCGAGGAAAAGAAGTTCGAACAGGGGTATTCAAATGCTTCAATAACATGTCATTTCTAAGTTTTCTTAATGGCTTATGTGCAAATCAATACGAAACCCAGACTTCAAATAAAGGAAAGTTTATCAAGAATATAACTTATCCTAACAACGAGAAATCAACGTTTCTCGGTCTTGAGCCAGTTCTTACAAGACATTTCAAAGTTGTTAAGCTCCAAAGAAAAAGGATAGTGTAAGCATAAGTGCGCTTACCCTTAGAGTTGGAAGAGAAGTCTTCTAACATGATGTTAATGTTGAACACATTTTTTCAAGAATTTCTCACTGAAGATTCATAACCTTTTAAAATAGTGTTGTTCAACACGTCATCTTTCAAGGGGGAGTATTTTCGAAAAACAACATTTAATGATTTGGATAATCATCTCATGACCATTCTTTGATATATCAAACCATTCCCAAAAAGTCCCCCCCCCCCCCCCCCCCCCCCCCTCTCTTAAAACAACAGATAATGATGACAATTCAATAAAATTGATCGTTATAAAGATGACTAAGTGTTCAACCTCAATTTTTATATCGATTTACAACTTGGGACCATAGTATTTGGTGTCAAACATATGTAAAATTGAGTGGGAGCAAGAGACACAGTTTTCCAAAAAATTTCATGCTAAGCTTCAACGTTATTTTTCCCCATGCCTTTCCAGACAAATTTTTAATCACACAGTATTTTCAAAATCAAAGTGACTTAGAATTTAAAAATAAGGGAGAAATTAATTAAAATGTGATCTAAAGACTCAAAGTGCTAGTTCGAAAAAGTTTTAATGTTACATCTCATACCCTACAACAACTTATTTGCAACGACGATACTGTAAGTCATAAGGTGGTAAGGTTAGAATTTGTCCTATATCCACAGAACCGGAGGGGATCTACCCCAAGGACACTCCATAGTTAGAAATAGCAGGCGTAGTATGATTGGAGATGAATGTGTATAAGGGAAGAATGCCGACTAAGATTGAGCTAACACTGGAACAATCACAACAAGGTGTTAGTAATGACGTCTTGGTAAGCATTGAAGGGGTTGAAGAATTAAAAAGAAATGTATGGATAAAGGGTCTAAAGAAAGAAGCCCTCCACACAACTTAGGCAGAAACCGGGTCAATACATATGCTGTCAGAATCACAATTTTGATTGCTGACATTGAAGACGACATCATGGACCCAGTGATGCAATGCACAACCCTTCCCAGCCATTTGGGTTTCTCTCAAAAGAAACTTGTCTCATTTGTCACGGAGATACACACGACTTCTATTGACTTTCTCATCCGAGTTAGTTAATATTAATAGGAGGGCATGTCTGCCCAGCCTCCGATGTACTAAAACCAAAACTCACAAATCGAGTCCTAGAGCAAGAGATCATCAAACTAATCTCATAGGACACATACCTGACAAACACTTGTTGAACATCATTAAATTCACAAGCTTTTAACAAAGTCCTACTCATTAACTTGTGGATTCTTCCCAGAGACATTCATGAGTGAAACTCTTTAGTATTCACACAATGACGAAGATGGAAATCCATCCAGTGTCATCATCAAACAGCACTGCGGTAGGTGACTTGCGAGAATTCTATATGAAATGAACTGAGTCAACTGGAAAGAAACGAGGGCGATTCAATGTAGAATCCAAACTTGTTCCAGAAAATGAAATGACGACATCAACAGAAAGATAGTAACTATCTGATTATCACTCTTACCGTGTTGTCTGCTTTGAGACGTTCCGATATGAGAACAAGCAAGCATGGAAAATCTAATACAATATGTTGTTCGAAGATCCTACGCTTTTGAGCTTGAAACCTGTCAAGGAGATTCTTATGAATCAACCTATCACAGGTACCATATTTTTTTTAAAAACTGTACAACGGTCCTACGAACCGGAGGTTAATCTAACCAAATCCGAACCGAAAGTGACAAAAGCCATAATTCGTCACCGCTTTATTGCTAACTGTTATATTTCAGGATAACATAAAGAAGGAGTTGTGATGCCTCTATCCAGCTGAGTCGAATTCATTAACACAAGCACAAGCTCAACTACAAAGACTACTATAAGCAATCAAGAATTTAAGAATCATGAAAAGCTCCAAGTATTAAAGGACAAAGACTTTCCGAACAAACTCTGATATAAAGAGATCTTCCTTCAAAGATATCAAGTCTATCAAGGGAGATTGTTAGCAAGCTTTCAAGATGATGCAAAGTATGAGCATGTTGGTCAAGACACAAGATCGCAAGGTGGCAAAGACGATCAAGACGAAAGGATAAAGATTTAAAGATCTCGGACGAAAAGACGAAGTCTAAAGACAATGACAAAAGCTCAAGATCAAAGATCACAAAGCATGAAGGAACAAGCCTACAACGAATTCAGAGACCAAGACCACAAGATCTTAACGACAAAAGCAATCTCATTGATCTCATGAAGGAGTGTCACAATGAACTCACTTCGGGGGAGATTGTTAGCCTCAAAATATTGAGTCGAACAATGGAAGTTCGTTCATAATTATATTAGGTCTCGGTCACTAAAATAATATACGTTGTAATAGGCTACACGGGTAAACGGGCTCTTAAATGTAATCTAACCGGTCACGTGTATCGGGCGAAAGCCCAAGTAATCCCGAGCCCGGCCCGTAGAAATACCAAGGCATGAAAGCCTCTTGGTATTAAGTATAAATACCCCTCTCCAAGTATGGAGAGGGGGTTGGTTCTTGTTAATTCTCATTGGTAATTTTGCAAGTAATCTTCCAATCTTTTTCTTCTCTCTACCTTTCTCTCTCTAACTTCTCTCTAAACTTCTTCCATATTTTCTCATCTTATTTTCTTGTTTCCATAATGTAGTGAAAGTGATTTATTGGGTTATCGATAGTAATATAATTTATATACTCGTATATCAATCATGCAATCACTTAGTAAGCTACTAATGCTAAAACAGTGTATGTCATGTAAGCACATATGCTAGATTACAAACAAGTAATGTATGTGTATCCCGTGCAAACCCCATTTGTGAATGCAGTGTTTGAAAATGGTTATAGTCCAGGCAAAAACTTTTGACCTGGTTCTCTATAACCTTGGCTCTGATACCAATCTGTAACACCCCCAAATCCGAGTTGCAGCGGAATATTGAATATCCGAGGGCGTTACTTCATAGATCAACAACACAAGATATAAGAACGACCACCAAACGTGTCATTTTAAAAAGATACATTGGATTAACAAAATACTTGTTTATTACATAAGCTCATGGCTTCAAATTGTTCGACAATATAAGTAAAGATTTTGGTTTATAAGAAATGTTCCCAAAATGTAATACGACCCAAATCTTTAGTATTGACTCTCTCCGAAGAGTGACCCCCAATGTATCTGGGCACCTCGTGCCTTATTGACCTGAGAAAAACATGCTTAAAACGTCAACATAAAGTTGGTAAATTCATAGGTTTATGTAAATCAATTGTAAGACCGCAAGATTTTCAAGTGTATGATTAAGCAACAGATGCAAACCTCATAAAAAAAGTAATTACGTTTTCCTAAGCTCATGACACTAAAGCTCGACATGTATGAATGCAATAAATTGCTAACAATGCCCGTGAATGATGTTCTAACCCGCAACATCCTAAATCCGACATGGTATACGTTTGTTGTCCGGAAAACCGGCACAGTGAGCGCTACTCACCCAAACGGGGACGACAATCCCAAATAGATCTATTTATAACACTCGCGCTTACAATCTAGTAATTGACAGTTCATGATAAAGGGCTCAGTGGGTTATTGCTACTTAGGCAAAACACGTAACCATTGTATAAAATGTACCCTTGCGTCCAATTTGTAAAACAAAGCATGTTCTCACCCCAAAGATGTAAAACATTTAAATAATTGTAAAGCATGGGGCTATGAACTCACCTTAGTAGGTAGTCCTCTGTGAATGATAAATATATCCAAGTATGGCAAATGAATCACCGTCAAATACCAAAGTAAATACAGCCTGTCTTAGTCTACAAGTTTAGGCTAACGACTTAATGTATAAACTAAAATATCTTGCTAGTTTATATATACTGTTATCACTTGTGTGATGGTGCACATGCTTATTGCTTTTGTCTTTACTTGATGGCTCTTGGGAAGGTATACGGTGATATGTGTAAAATACACATATCCGTTTATACCAAAATTAACCCTAAATGACAAAAAACATAGTGAAAATAGCAAAAATATGCTTGTTTTGTGTTTGTGTGTATGCAGGTATGGATAAGACAAAAATCACAAGAAAACCATCAAAAACGGGCAAACACGGACACGAGGAACGGAAGAGCACAAAAGACACCCGGATCCAAAGCCCAAAAGTCCAAGCCCAATTACCCATACCCGGCCCAAAACCCTAAACCATAACCCTTTACACTAAGTCCAGGGACCAATCTTGCCAAGTTTGGAATAACATTTACACTTGGTCTTTTATTAAACAAAGAGAAGGACCTAGTTTGCCAATAGCCCAAAGTTTAAATCCATTTTACCCGTTTTCAGTTATAAAAAGGCGCCAAGAAGTAAAAACACTATTCATCGTCCCTTCCAAAAATTACCACGCAGTCAAATCAAAGGGCTTTTACTAATTAAAGGGTAAGGAGGACAATTCATGGGCTAAAGTACACATGGGCAGGGTCATTACATCATCAAACGTACCCTATTGGCTAATCCTAACAAAGAGAGGACACGGTGGCAAATGAAGAAAGCACAAAATTGATGGGTTTTACACTGGATTCACTCACAGAACAAACACAAACGTCTCAATCACGGATTGCCACACTGGCAATCCGTGTGAGATCATTTAGTGATCTAACGGCTCAGGATGACTCTCCAATGATTAGAAGATCGTACGGATATGATTAGAAGGAGCGTGTAGAGCAAGGAAAGGCTAGAAGGTTCAGCTTGTGGCTATAAATAGCACGCTCACACATACACATTTCATCTTCTTTTTGAGTTTTTAGAATAGTAGTAGCTTTTAGCTTAATTTTTAGTAAAATGTAATTTACTTTTAAGTGTAATCTGTTTTCAAGTAATGTAATCAAATTAGTTATTAATAAAAGCATTTTAGTTTTCATTAATCTCTTTTCATTTCTAAAAGCTCTCATCACTTTCAAAATTCAAGTTACTATAAATAAGCTTCTATAAGTTCAGTCTAGCTCTCACTAGTCTATAAGCTAGTGATTGAGCTTAATCATACTTAATAATACTTAAATCAATAAATCAGTTAAATTTCTAACTACAACAAGTATAATTCCTTTTGAAATTTGAACTATAAGCTAAATGGAAGGGGATCTTAATAATGGAAGAAGCTCCCATGGATATAAACTGGCTTTATCATGATAAGCTAGAGTTGTAGATAACAATAAGAGGCACATTGCTTTGTTTAGCTAAACATTTTGTAATGTTCCTCCTTTATCCCAGTCATATTAAATTCAAGCTTAATGTTTATATTACTTAATAGCCTAATTAGTTATGCTTATTGCTTATATTGTTACTTATTTGACTTTTTCTTTGTTTTAGTGATCATTAATGAAGTTTTCCTATCTGCTATCTGTTTTTAGTTAATATAGTTTAGAGTTTAGCTTTTCATAATTTGTCTTTAAAATCCATAAAAACAAAAAAAATAGATATCATAGCTGTAGATCTTTGATTCTAGCCTATTCAGTTATGGATTTATGTTTGTTAAGTTAGTTATAAGCTAGTTTTCATCTGGTAATTAGGTCTTGTTAGCTAGTTTTCAAAATCATAAGCTCAATTAAAATCTGTCAATAGCCAAAGGGGTGTTTGGAATAACAAAGTTTAACCTCTAATAGTCAAACTGAGTTGTCCATTTTGCTTGAGTTAAATTGATTATCATTTAAAAAGAGTAGTTAAGCTATGTGTTCAAATTAGTTTTCAAAATCTAAGTAGTCTTAGCTCATTAAGAGTGTTTTTGCACCAGGGGACTTTTACACCTTTTTCTTTGATTGTTAAATTTGATCCAAGCCTTCCTAGGCTTGGATTTGGATTGCTAAGTGTTTTAGCACTCTAATTAAGTGCATCTATTGCAGGTTTACCACTAAGGTAACTTGCATTCTTTGTTTTGCCTCACTTTGGTAGTTGCATCAGTAGTTAGACAGCAGTTAGTACTGCTGTGTACTGTTGTCTTTAAGCTTCAATTTAGCTTAGTGATAGTGGCTTTTAAATTCTCAAATTTAAGTAGCTTTTAGTCATCATTTAGGTTAGTATAGATTTAGGCTTAATTTTTCATTTCTAGCTTATAACTTAGGATAAACTTGCTCTTAAAAGTTCACAAAAATCTTAAAAAAATCAAAATCAGTAGATATAGAACTTAGTTTTCAATTCTTAAATTTTAGCTTATAGAAGTTGTTTTAATAGATTGAATTCATAGCTTATAAGTAGGTGATTAATTTTCCATAGATTTAGCTTTTGATTTGGCTTATTGTGCATTTAGGCTTATATTGATTTTGAGCTTTTAGTGTATGTCCCTAAAGTTTCTGTCTTAATCTTCAATTTCCATAAGCTTTAAGTGTTAGTAGATAAGTGAGCTTGTTAGATTTAGCTTTTAGACATCATTAGCTTCTAGGAATAGCTTTTGAATTCAAGTTTGAGCTTAAATTGAAATGTGTGCAAGCCTTTTAGTCAATACAAGTTTTTTTAAGCCTTCAAAAGGCCACTTCCTGTAATCAGACTTTCATAAGCTGTTTTTGAGATTATTTTTGAGTTTAAGCTTATGTTGTTTTTGTTAAAGTTGTTAAGAATAGCTTAATTTACAACTTTGATCTTTTGAGTTTTCAATTTTTTTTTTTTTGCAAAAAGGGTGTTAGCCAACCTCAACCCAAGACTCCTCTCACAACAACACAGCCGTAAACATTGTGATAAAGTTCGACCTATCCCATACCTCTTCTCCTTTCATTTAATTGATAAACTCTTTTTCATTTCCTTTTACTTTAAAAGCCGTAGCTTCTTTGTGCTTATTTGATAAGCTGGGGGGTTAGTTATAATTTTCCCTTGATCTTTGTAGCTTATTGGACTTTCCCTGAATTTTTGATATTTTTCCATCAAGTAGATTATTTTTAATCATTTTTCTTAGGATTTAATTTTCGAAAAATCTTAAAAAATAGAAAAAAGTTTCAGAAAAATACAAAAAAATAGTTTTTAGCATTAGATTAAATACTTTTAGGTTTACATTCAGAAAAATCATTTTCAACACTTTTAGATTTTAATTTTCATTTTTAAGCCTTTATTTTTAATTTTAAAAATAGGATTTTAATTTTAAAAATAGTTAAAAATAGTTTTCTGAGTTTTTAAGTTACTTTAGACTTTACTAAGTTTAAAAATCATTTTTCTAAATTTTTAGGACTTAATTTGCTATTTTTTAGGATTTAATTAGATTAAAATAGTTTTTAATTCATAATAAATTCAAAAATAATAAAAAAAATATTTTTCTTTTTCTTAAAATTTTCTTTTGTCCTATTTTAGGTCCCCCCCCCCCCCCCCCCCCCCCCCCCCCCCCCACCCCCCCCCCCCGAAAATTTAGTTTGCATTTTTAAGAGTTAGTTTTGCCTTATTTCCTTAATTGTCGCATTTTATTTGTTCTAGTTATTAGTTTAATTATTTTTTTATGTGCTTATTTTAATTGTTGCTTTTATTTAGTACTCATAGATAATCAAATCAATCTTTTCTCTCATTCAAATCATAATCCAATCTAAGGCGTGGTTTCAATTTCGCAAGTCGTTGGGGAAACGACCCGGGGAATGCTTACTTAACGGTAAACATAAGGTTCTATATTATTCATTATTATATATATTGTTTATGAATTTTCCTAAAGGGCTACTTTAGGATTTATTCTAATTTACATTTTGTGTATTAATATAATATAGTGTTTAAAAACTACAATCAATTTTTTGGCGCTAATGTGCCGGGGGAACTTGTGTTTTATAAGATTCCTTCTGTTTACGTTGTTGATTTTGATTTGAAGATCCTTCTTTACGAAAGTTATATTTTTGTTATAAAAATCAAAAACCCAAAAAAAATTTAAAAATATAAAAAGTAAAAAAAATATTTTTTCTTTATTTGTTGTTATAGTTATCATTTAATTATAGATTATTAGTAAAAAAAAAAATTTTATAAAAAATTATCCATTAAAAAAAAAAGAAATAAATATAAAAATTGGTAAAGAACACCAACATATAATACTCTCAATCGAGGTATTATCATAAATAAGTTCTGGTGAACTTGAAAAGCTCCCAAATCGAACCAAAGATTCAAAAACTTGCCATTTGTGTCTTTACGAGGTACGACTCATCTTAAGAAGAAATTGTTAAGAGTTACCGTGAAGTAATTCGATTATTTGGTTTAAAGTTGGTCTTTACGTGCTATCCGTTTAAAAATAGATTGTTAAAATTAAAATTAGTATAATTTTGTTTTCTTTTCTTTTATCTTTTTTTTAGTGCATGCGCACTGTTCTAAAGTATCGTAATCGAAAATCGTCGACATTAATACACACAGGTTATTGTCGAGGAACCCAAGGATTTTCAATGGCCGGACAATCGATACCACTGGTCAAATGCTACAAGCTCCATCGAGGGATACGATAGATGCAATTGTTGTTCCCATAATAAATGAAATAAATTTTGAACTCAAAACAAACTTTGATTAATCTTGTTCAAAGTAATCAATTTACGGGTAGGCAAGACCCTCATAATCATCTCTGATTTTCAACAAGGTTACTTCTACGTTTAGACATCCGGACGTTCCGAATACGTCGATTAAGCTTTTTCTTTTTCCTTTTTTTCTCGAAGGTGAAGCCCGGACTTGGCTAGATAAAGAACCCCCTCGATCGATTCTAACATGGGATGATCTTGTCTCGAAATTCATAAACCAATTCTTTCCACCTTCGAAAACAACTTACCTTCGAAATGCACTACTTTCTTGCAAAAACCAAATGAAACTTTCAACGAAGCATGGGAATGTTTCAAAGGACTTCTTCGTCAATGTCCTCATCATGGTTTCTCGAAATTTATATCAAAATCTTGATTCGTTTTTCTACATTCTATGTAATACAATGATCCAAGATGCTTTAGATTCCGAGCTCGCGGGTGGGAAATTTTCTAGATAAGATGCCTCGTGATGTTTAGCCATTATTGAGATGTAAATCAAGGGTTTCGTTATTCAAGAAGTCATGGCAATTGAACCAAGGAGTGGAGGTACGATTGTCTCCTCTTTCTACTTTTACACCTTTCTAATTCTTTGAAAATTTCAACAACCGCCGCTTTCTTAAAGATAAAATGGATATTCGATTGAGCGATTAGAAAATGATTATTATTGAAGATGTACGACTCCTGCATACACGTCAAAGCAGTCGAGGAAGTTTGTGTTACATGTGGTTCAAACCATAATTTCAACAATTGTCCGTTAACAAAAGGTGAATTTCCCATTTTTCATGATAACATTCATCAATTCCAACAAACCGCCGCCGTTGGCAACTTTGTTTCAAAGAAATCCTCCTAATTTGGCAAATCAAATGAGACCACCCAGTTTTAATCAACCTATTGTTCAAGCAACCAAGGAAAACAAAAAGCCGTCTATCAAGGAAACATTTCATTTCGAATACAAAACAGTGGAAACTTTTCAACCAAAAACCGTTCAAAACAATCAAGGAGCCGTTTATCAAGCCCCACCATACCAACCACCCCATCATACCAACCACCAACAAATCAACCTTTGGTTAATCAAGCTTTACCTCCCATTTCACAAATTCAAGGTGTTTCTAAAACGGATTTTGAAAGTTATGCTAAGGCTAATGATGCGAACATGAATAATTTGCAAATGAAATTGGATAATTTTCAAAGAAACCAAAATGATTTTCAAAGAGTTTACAATGATTCTTAAAAGAAGCAAGATGATTTTCAAAACATGATGCTTAGTTTTATGCAAAACTATCATACCAACCAAGCTTCAAGTTCAAGTTTGTTACCAAGCAATACCATTCCAAACCCTAGGAACGAAGCCAAGGCCATTACCACAAGAAGTGGTGCCTCATATGACGGACCTCCAATTCCACCACCGGTGGTGGAAAAGGAAAGTGAGGTGACAAAGGATACGGAGCTACCTAGCACCGAAGACATCCAACCTCCTTTGGTCCAAGATCAAACCAAAGACAAAGAATCAATAAATAAGCCTTTCGTTACTCAAAAGGCCAAGACTAGTTTACCTTACCCTTCAAGACTTGCAAAAGAAACGATCCGTGAAAAGGATGATATCCTAGCTTCCAAATTTATGGAAATTTTCTGTAATCTTCACTTTAAGCTAAGTTTCGCGGATGCTCTCATTCATAGGCCTAAATTTGCTCCAATGTTCAAAAAGATGCTTAATAACAAAGACAAGTTAATCGAATTAACCAAGACACCTTTGAATGAAAATTGTAGTGCGGTTGTCCTCAAAAAGCTTTCGGAGAAGCTAGGTGACCCCGGTCGATTTCTTATCCCATGTGATTTTTTGGAGTTAGATAATTGCTTAGCCCTAGCTGATTTAGGTGCTAGCATTAATCTCGTGCCTCTTTCCATTTGGAAAAATCTTGGACTCACTGGCCTAAATGATACAAAAATGGTGTTAGAATTAGCCGACTGAACAATTTCCAAACCAACCGGTGTAGCCGAGAGTGTTTTTGTCAAGGTAGGAAAGTTCTACTTTCCGGCCGATTTTGTTGTTCTTGATTTCATAGCCGATCCTCGAGTACCGTTGATACTCGGGAGACCTTTTCTTAGGATGGCTAATGCTTTGATAGATGTGTATGAAGGAGAGATAACACTTAGAAATGATGATCAATCTTTGACTGTAACACCCCCATTTTTGGGATAGCGCAGCGGAACATATTTTATAGTATATAAAAACTACTATCAGTTTTTGGCGCCGCCTCGGCCGAGAACGTATGAGGGACTTGTGTTAAAGATTCCCGGTCCGTCTTTTAACTTTGTTGATTACGGATTTGAGATCCTTTCGTTACGAAATTATGAAATTTTGTTATAAAAATCCAAAAATTCCAAAAAAATAAAAAAATATAAAAAGTAAAAAATATTTCTTTTCTTATTTAGAATAGGTCATCACATAAATAATAAAAATATATATATAATATATATATATATATATATATATATATATATATATAGTATATAAATTGTCTTAAAAAAATACACAAATTAGGTAAAAGAATCACCAACAAGATAATCAATCAATTGAGTGTATTATCATAACTTAAGTTCCTGGTGAACTTAAAAAGTTCCCAAATCGAAGCCAAAGATTCAAAAACTTGTCAATTATAGTCAATTATTTTAGGTCCTGCACATCTTAAAAAGTAATTTTTTAAGAGTTACCGTGAAGTAATTCGATTATTTGGTTTAAGTTGTCTTCCGTGTATCCGTTTAAAATAGATTGTTAAAAAAAATTCAAAAATTCAAAAATCAAAAAAATTAGTGTAATTTTTGTTTACTTTTTAATTTCTTTATTTTTAGTGCATGCGCACTCGTTCTCAAGCTCGTAATCAAAATCGTCGACAACAACAAATAACACCGGTTATTGTTGAGGAACCCGAGTTTCCAATGGCCGACAATCGTACCATGGCTCAAATGCTACAAGCTCCCATCGAGGGATACGAAGATGCAATTGTTGTTCCACCGATAAATGCAAATAATTTTGAACTCAAACAAACTTTGATTAATCTTGTTCAAAGTAATCAATTTACGGGTAGGCAAGACCCTCATAATCATCTCTGATTTTTCAACAAGGTTACTTCTACGTTTAGACATCCGGACGTTCTGAATACGTCGATTAAGCTTTTGCTTTTTCCTTTCTCTCTCGAAGGTGAAGCCCGGACTTGGCTTGATAAAGAACCACCTCGATCGATTCTAACGTGGGATGATCTTGTCTCGAAATTCATAAACCAATTCTTTCCACCTTCGAAAACAACTTACCTTCGAAATGAAATCACTACTTTCTTGCAAAAACCAAATGAAACTTTCACAACGAAGCATGGAACGTTCAAAAGGACTTCTTCATCCAATGTCCTCATCATGGTTTTCTCTTCTCGGAAATTTTAAAAAAAACATCAACTTGATATACGTTCTAGCAATTCTTTGAAAATACCAATATTCAAGATGCATTTATATTCCCGCCCGGTGGAAATTTTCTAGATAAGATTGCCCTCGTGATTGTTTATAGCCATTATTGAATAGTAAATCTAATGTTCGTTCATTCCAAGAAATCGTGCAATTGACACCAAAAGTGAGTACGAAATGCTCCTCTTTCTACTATCTACACCTTCTAATATTCTTTTTGAATTTCCACAACTCGCCCGCCGCACTCCTTGAAGAATTAAAAATGGGATATTCGAATGAGCCGATTAGAAAAGATGATTAGTGAAAAGAATGTTACGACTCCTGCTACCGTCAAAGCAGTCGAGGAAGTTTGTGTTACATGTGGTTCAAACCATAATTTCAACAATTGTCCATTAACAAGGAATGAATTTCCCGTTTTTCATGATAACATTCATCAATTCCAACAAACCGCCGCCATTGGCAACTTTGTTCAAAGAAATCCTCCTAATTTGGCAATCAATGAGAACCGTACCCGTTTTTTAATCAACCAAATGTTCAAAACAACCAAGGAAACCAAAGCCGATATCAAGGAAACAATTTCAATTCGAATCAAAACCGTGGAGGCAATTTCAACCAAAACCGTCAAAACAATCAAGGAGCCGTTTATCAAGCCCCACCATACCAACCACCAACAAATCAACCTTTGGTTAATCAAGTTTTACCTCCCGTTTCACAAATTCAAGGTGTTTCTAAAACGGATTTTGAAAGTTATGCTAAGGCTAATGATGCGAACATGAATAACTTGCAAATGAAGTTAGACAATTTTCAAAGGAACCAAAATGATTTTCAAAAAAGTTATAACGATTCTCAAAAGAAGCAAGATGATTTTCAAAACATGATGCTAAGTTTTATGCAAAACTATCATACCAACCAAGCTTCAAGTTCAAGTTCGTTACCAAGCAATACCATTCCAAACCCTAGGAACGAAGCCAAGGCAATTACCACACGAAGTGGTGCCTCATATGATGGACCTCCAATTCCACCGCCGGTGGTGGAAAAGGAACCCGAGGTGACAAAGGATACGGAGCTACCTAGCTCCGAAGACATCCAACCTCCTTTGGTCCAAGATCAAAACCAAGACAAAGAACCAATCAATGAGCCTCTCGTTACTCAAAAAACCAAGACTAGTTTGCCTTACCCTTCAAGACTTGCAAAAGAGAAACTCCGTGAAAAGGATGATATCCTAGCTTCCAAGTTTATGGAAATTTTCCGTAATCTTCATTTTGAGCTAAGTTTCGCGGACGCTCTCATTCATATGCCTAAGTTTGCTCCGATGTTCAAAAAGATGCTTAATAACAAAGACAAGTTAATCGAGTTAACCAAGACACCTTTGAATGAAAATTGTAGTGCGGTTGTCCTCAAAAAGCTTCCAGAAAAGCTAGGTGGACCCGGGGTCCTATTTCTTATCCCATGTGATTTTAGGATTATTGATAATTGCTTAGCCCTACCGATTTAGGTGCTAGCATTAATCTCATGCCTCTTTCCATTTGGAAAAAGCCTTGACTCCCTGGGCCTAAAAAGATAACTAAAATGGTGTATAGAATTACCCGAACTACCGATTGACCAATTTCCAAACCAACCGTGTAGCCGAGAATGTTTATTGTCAAGGTATAGAAAGTTTCCTACTTTTCGAGCTGCTTTGTTGTTCTTGATTTCATAGCCAATCCTCGAGTACCGTTGATACTCGGAAGACCTTTTCTTAGGAGAGCTCATGCTTTAATTGATGTGTACGAATAAGAAATAACGCTTAGAAACGATGATCAATCTTTAACCCTTAAATGTGGTGATACTCCTTCTATTTCGTACAACAATCTCGAATCGTTGAAGAAAGTTGATCTTATCGATGTTACGTGTGAAGAATACTCACAAGAAGTTTTAGGATTTTCCGACGAAATTGCATATGACAATCCTTCTCCCGGTTACGATCCGATTGTTTCAAATTCTTCTCTGACACTCACTCCTTTTGGGGATAGTGATTTTCTACTTTTAGAAGAAGTTGATACTTTTCTTGCTCTAGCCGATGATCCAACTTCACCGGAAGTTGATGAAGCTTATTATGACCCAGAGGGGGACATTCTCCTTCTCGAATCTCTTCTCAATAGTGATCCTTCGCCGTCACTGAATCAAGGAAATTACTTACCAGAAATAAGGAAAGAGCTTAAAGTTTGTAAATCCGCCAGAATCTTCAATCGATGAACCTCCCGAGTTAACTTAAGACTTGCCACCTCATCTCGAATACGTTATTTTTAGCAGCTACAACAATTTCTGTCAATAATTGCCAAAGATTTGAGTGATGATGAGAAGACCGCTCTAATAAAGGTTCTTAAATCCCGAAAGCAAGCCATTGCTTGGAAGCTCTCTGACATAAAGGGTATAAACCCGGAATTTTGTTCTCATAAGATTCTAATGGAGGAGGATTACGAACCAACGGTCCAACATTAGAGAAGGGTTAATCCAAAGATCCATGATGTCATTAAAAAAGAGGTTGAAAAACATCTTGACGCTGGATTGATCTACCCAATCTCGGATAGTCCTTGGGTGAGCCTAGTACACTGTGTACCAAAGAAAGGAGGAATGACCGTAGTAACCAATGATGAAAACGAATTAGTGCCGACAAGACTTGTAACGAGATAGAGAGTATGCATAGATTATCGGAAATTGAACGAAGCTACAAGAAAAGACCATTTCCCTTTGCCATTCATGGATCAAATGCTTGAGAGACTCGCGGGAAATGAATTCTATTGTTTCCTCGACGGTTTCTCGGGTTATTTCCAATTCAATTGAGCCAAAGACCACATTTCACCCCATACGGAACGTTTGCTTACCGCCGCATGCCTTTTGGTTTATGCAATGCATCAGGCACGTTTCAGAGGTGTATGATGGTAATTTTCCATGACATGATTGAAAAGACAATGGAAGTCTTCATGGATGATTTCTCGGTTTTTGGAGATTCCTTTTCTACGTGCCTCACCAATCTAGATAAAATGCTTAAACGGTGTAAAGACACTAATTTTGCTCTAAATTGGGAAAAAAGCCATTTCATGGTTAAAGAAGGTATCGTATTAGGACATAAGATCTCGAAGAAAGGAATTGAAGTCGACAAAGCCAAGATCGATGTGATTTCTAAGCTACCTCACCTAACTACCGTCAAGGGTATTCGAAGTTTTCTCGGGCATGCTGGTTTTTACCGTAGATTCATCAAAGATTTTTCAAAGATTTCTCGACCCATGACCCACCTTCTTGAGAAGAACACCTCGTTTATCTTTTCAGAAGAATGCATTCAAGCTTTTTAGACTCTAAAAAAGAAATAAACCGAAGCTCCAATTCTCATTGCTCCAAATTGGAACCAACCTTTTGAACTCATGTGTGATGCAAGTGATTTTGCAATAGGTGCGGTTCTAGGGCAAAGGATTGAGAAGCATTTTAGACCAATTCATTACGCAAGCAAAACGATGATAGAAGCAGAAACAAATTACACAACAACGGAAAAAGAGATGCTTGCAGTAGTATACGCTTTTGAGAAATTTCGATCATATCTTATCATGAATAGAAGTGTTGTTTACACGGACCATTCCGCTTTAAAATACCTCTTCAACAAGAAAGATGCCAAAGCAAGATTGCTTAGATGGGTTTTACTTCTCTAAGAATTCGATTTTAATGTGATTGATACCAAAGGGGCTGAAAACTATGCAGCCGATCACCTCTCTCGTCTTGAAAACCCGTATGAGAATGTTTTTGATCCTAAGGAGATTAACGAAACCTTTCCTCTTGAGACATTGAATACGGTGACTTCTCATGATAACCAAAGTACTCCGTGGTTTGCCGATATAGCAAATTACCACGCGGGGAATTTTCTTATCAAAGGAATGTCAACTCAACAAAAGAGAAAGTTTTTCAAAGATGTAAAGCATTACTTTTGGGATGATCCCTATCTCTTTCGAATATGTGCGGATCAAATCATCCGTAGGTGTGTATTTGGCCAAGAAGCTCTTGAAATCCTCAAAGCTTGTCATGAAGGACCCACCGGGGGCCATCATAGTGCCAACATCACCGCTCGGAAAGTATTTGATGCCGGTTTCTTTTGGCCTACCATATATCAAGATGCTCATTCAATGATCAAATCTTGTGATGCATGTCAAAGACAAGGCAAAATTTCACATCGAGATGAGATGCCTCAAAATGCTATCCAAGTTTGTGAAATTTTCGATGTATGGGGCATTGATTTTATGGGACCTTTTCCGTCGTCAAGAGGAAACAAATACATACTTGTAGCCGTCGATTATCTTTCCAAATGGGTTGAAGCCAAGGCGCTCCCCACCAACGATGCTAGAGTAGTTGTCAAAATTTTGAAATCCCTTTTCTCCCGATTCGGTGCACCAAGAGCTATCATAAGCGATCGTGGGACCCATTTCTGTAACGACAAATTTGATAAAGTCATGATAAAATATGGAGTCACACATCGTCTTTCTACCGCTTACCACCCTCAAACTAGTGGTCAAGTCGAGGTGACGAATCGTGGACTTAAAAGAATCTTAGAAAGAACGGTTGGCGAAAACCGTGCCTCGTGGTCCGACAAATTAGATGATGCGTTGTGGGCATTTCGAACCGCTTATAAGACTCCGATCGGATGCACGCCCTACAAGCTAGTTTATGGAAAATCATGTCACTTACCAGTTGAATTAGAACACAAGGCATATTGGGCTCTTAAGCATGCCAATTTTGATCATAAAACCGCGGGCGCTCATCGAAAGCTCCAGCTTAATGAACTTCATGAGCTCCGTGATCAAGCTTACGAAAATTCTTTAATCTATAAGGAGAAAACTAAGAGAATTCATGACGCTAAGATCAAAAACCGCGTTTTTAACGTTGGTGATCGAGTCCTCCTCTTTAACTCGCGATTGAAGATTTTCTCCGGTAAGCTTAAGTCCCGTTAGTCCGGCCCTTTCACTATAACCGAAGTTTTTCCATATGGCACTGCCAAATTATCTCACCCCGATGGCTCAAATTTCAAAGTGAATTGCCACCATCTCAAACATTATTTTGGAGGGGATATGCTACCATTGGTTATCCCGGATCTCCAAACTTTCCCTAAGGACAAATGAATGCAGGGATCGAGTCGAGCTTGCGAATCGGTGAACAAAAATAAGCCGCTTCGTGGGAGTTCACCCCATGCTTATCCATTTTCTTTCTTCTAAATAATGTGTTGTGATGTGTTGAGGCTAGTCTCTTCCGTTCTTTGTGTTTGTTGTTTGTTGTGATTTTTTGTAGGATTTAACCAACAATTTCTAAAGACTCTCGTGTTCTGTGTTGTGTCCCGGTTCACTCGAGCTTCCTATCCTTTGTTTGAAATTAGTTTGGGGAGATTCGATATCCTTTCATCTTATCGATCCATGTTTATCTTTGCATAATTAATAAACGGCTTAGATTTTCATAGAGACCCGGCCTTAAACATTGAAGACAATGTTTCATTTTAGTTTGGGGAGGGAATCTATCGATTTGATGTTACCAGCTTATTGTTTTGTTCTCACGTACCCGTTTTCTCATAAAAATAGCAAAAAATTTAAATTTTTAAGTTTTTATTTGTAAAAAAAAATTAAAAAAATTAAAAAAATAATAATAAAAAATAAAATAATAAAATAAGTGTTAAGACAAGAATGTAGGTTTTCCGTGGGTGAGAATAAGAAGTAATTTTTGACCCGATCGAACGTGTAGAGTTCTAGTTTTCTCCCTTAACAAGTAATGATGATAGTTTGTGCTAGTCTCATGTAGACTTTAAACATGCTAGACTTGAAATCATTAGTAAATGAAGACTTGTGCTAATCTCAAGTAGATTTTAAATATGCCGAGTTGGATTTTATATAGGCTAAGTATTTGCGAATTTCTTTATTAGAGATTTTAAATTGCAAAGAATAAGAAATGATAGTGTTAATTACGAATTAGGATGCTAAACAAAGTTTATTTGGAAAACTTAAAGGCTTATAAGAATAACTTGTGGTTTTTCTTCCCCGGAGTTCTTAAAATGATTAATTATACGTGGTCTCTGTAATTTTTACAAATTAGAGTTTTACTCTTAAAAGTCTAATCAACTTATTCAGAGAAAAAGCTTTATCGATGATGAACTCAACATCATTTGTAAATAAGAATTTTAGTTCAATTTTATACTTTGGTTTTCTAAAATGAAAAATTTTGGTTTTGCAAAAATAATGTTTTGTATTAATCTTAAAAATAATTATGAAAAGTATAAAATGTAGTTGCGTGAATAAAAAGGATGCAAGTTATTAAATCCTTAGTGTTTATAATTAATATTACAAACTCCATCGGCAATAAAAACGGTTCGCTCCGATGTGACATCGATAAGAAAGGGTGGAGGTTGTATATTTATGGTTTTGGTATCTAATAAGTACACGGGTCTTTGTCGGATGGCTGTGGCCGATGTGCGTCGAAATAAAGTGATACCGGTTCCTAGCCTAATAATGTATAGTTAAGTTGCAAGTTAGTAAATAAATAGTAAAAGTTCCCTTTTCTAAAACCAAAGTATTCTTTTGAACCAAAAATTGCAAAAGTCTACAATGATTTTTCATCGGAAGTTCATGCGTCTCGATTATTATTCTCCGGATGGGGTGTCAAAAACCTTAGCACTTACCCGATGACGGTGGGATGTTAGAGAAGAAAGTCAGTTTGGGACAATGTGACAATACGATGTATTAGGCATAATGAGGTTTTTGTTTGCTTTGAGTTGTGATCTTACTATGTGATTAACATATTACCCATAAGGCCCATTTGTAAAGTTAGTTAGATCTTCAACTATCTAAATATGCGGATTTAATGGTTTAAATTAATTTGAGCACACACACAAAATATATGCTTTATGTCGGGAAGAGAAATTCACAAGTTGTAATTATAAGTAGTCTTAGCATCTTAGCTCGTACTTAACGGTGATCTTATTTTTAAGCTTAGTATGGGAAAAGTGAAAAGTCAGGAATGATGAAGTTATCTTTTAGACACTTAATTGTGCTTTTTGTTCTATGATCCTAAAAGTTACCCAAAGGTAATGAAAACAATACATTATGTCAACACAAGAATAAGCTATAGTTAGGTGTCTTTATCAAAAAAAATAAATCATTAAAAATAAAAAATCTTTGTTAATTGGGACATCAGAGGTGTTTTATAACTTGAATATTTAGCTCTCTCAACAAAAATCTTTGTTTTTCAAACGTTTAGTTTGGAGAAGTTTCGAGGTATTTGGTTATAAGGCATGTAATATTGCGTGAGGACACACAATCGTTTAGTTTATGGAATTTTGATAAGTGTAAAATACACATATCCGTTAACACCAAAAATGACCCTAAATGACCAAAAACACACTTAAAATGGCAAAGAAATACTTGTTTTTATGTTTTTGTGTGTGCAGGTACGGATAAGACAAAAATCACAATAAAACCGTCAAAACCGGACAACAGGACACAGAAAGGAAATCAGAAGGCACAAAAGAAGCCATGGATTCAAAAGCAGAAGCCAAGATAAAGGCAACTTATGGTTTCAAGCTTCAGCTCAAAAGTGGTCAAAACTATGTCAAAGAAAGTAAATCCTTTGGTCAACAGAAGTCAACATAGAAGTCAAAAATCCAATAGGTTTCCATTTATAGTCCCCCAAAGTTCCAATGTTACACAAATGGTCCCTAAGGCTTAATGGGCCCTAAACTTATAAAAAAACCTACCCGGATCATAAGCCTAAAACAAAAGCCCAAAACCCTAATCCATAACCTTTTATTAAACCGCAGGGTCCATTTCTATCATTTCTGAAAGTCCTTTTACACTAAGCTTTTATTAAAACAAAGAGAGGGACTAACATTGACAATAGGCCAAAGTTTAAAAAGTTTTTTTACCCATTTCAGTAGAAAAAGCGCCATCCATGGTTACTATTCTCATCTCTCCAAAAACTCCACTCGTCCAAAACGAAGGAAGCTTTTCACAATTGAAGGTTAATTTGGACTATTCAAGTGAAGAACAACAAGATGCAAGGACAAGTTAGTCAAATCAAGCACCCTCATTGGCTCACTAATGCCATGTGGACTCAAAGAAGCACAAGAGATGATGATTTTTACACTAGATATACTCACACAAGTAACACAAGCTGTCACATCAAAGGATTGCCAGCTTGGCAATCCGTGTGACTAGCAAATGATCCAACGTCTCAAATTCATCCTCCAATGATTGATGGAATGTACGGATGTGATTGATGGGGGCATGGGCAGCAAGGCAAGTAATTTCCCTTCAGCTTTTGTAACTTTCTTTTAGTATTGTAATCAAGCTTTTATCAATGAAATTCAGTTTTTGTCAACAAAAAAAAAGAGTAGTAGCTTTTAGTTTTAGTTTAATTTTCATTTTTAGCTTAAGTAATTTCCCTTCAGCTTTTGTAACTTTCTTTTAGTATTGTAATCAAGCTTTTATCAATGAAATTCAGTTTTTGTCATAAGCTCTTACTTTTCTTCAAATATTAAGCTACTATTCCATTAGCTACTCTCAAGCTCATTCAACTCTATAAGCTTAAATTTAAGTCAATTAATTCTACTTAAACCTTATAACTAGTTAATTACCTTAACTTTGGATTATTAAGCTTTTGGAAGGGGGGCTAACCATGGATGAGCTCCCATGGACTTATACTAGCTTATCCAATAGGATAAGCTAGAGCTTGTAGCTGTTTATTTTTGTGCTTCTGTTTAGCTGAAGCTTGGTAAGTTCTCATTTAATTTTATTGTTCTTAAATTTTAGCTTAAAATTGCTTAATAGTGAAGATTGCTTAATTGCTTATGTGTTCTTATATTTGCTTATCCAGTTGCTTATCTGTGTCTTATTTGCTTATTAGTCATAGTTTTAGTCTGTTTTTAGCTTAGTTGTTATAGATCTTTAGTATTTCATTATCTGTCATAAAAAATCATAAAAACCAAAAAAAATTAGTTAGCATAATTAATTAGATCTTTGTTTAAGCTGTTTTGAATGTTAGTTTATGTTTGTTAGAGTTAATATAAGCTGTTGATCATCTAATATTCAGGACTTGTTAAGTGGATTTTAAGTTTATAAGCCTAAGTCAATTCTGTCATAAGGTTAATGAGTGTTTGGAATTAGGTAGTTTGACCTCTAAAAGTCAATGACAATTTGTGTTTTTATTCTAGTCAGCTAAGTTTTCATAAATGATTTAGATTTGAGCATGATCTTAGGATTAGTTTGGATTTAAATTCATTTTGAGGCTTATTCTTAAGCTCCTGCACCAGGGTACCTTTTCTACTTATGTTTGCTTGTGAAAATTTGACCCAAGCCTTCCTAGGCTTGGATTTGGTTTGCTAAGTGTTTGTGCACTCTATTTGAGTGTGATAAATGAAGTAGTAACCACAAGGTTACCTGCATTTTAGTTTTAACCTTTTGACCATTTGTGCATCAGTAGGAACCACTGCAGTTTAACTGCAGTGGCTTTTAATCCATTTTAAGATAGTTTAAATAGAATTTAGCTTTTAAAATTAAGTATGATCTTAGGTTACATATAGTTAAAGTTAGATAATCACCTGTTCTTAAATTTCCAGCTCATTTTCTAGATTAAATTTGCTTTTCAAAGTCACTATAAAAGCTAAAAAGCTAAAAATAAGTAGTATAGATAACTTTTTCAGTAGGGCTTAATTTAGTTACTTATTTGAAAAACTGAATAGTAGGGTTTCATTAGGATTCATTAGTTAGCTTATCTTCAAAAGCTTAGCTTCTGAATTGGCTTATTGAGCTTTTGAGCTTAAACTAATTTTGAGCTCTTTGTGTTTGTGCCTGAGTTTAGCTTTTAGATTTTAGAAAATTCAAGCCGTAGCTAAACTAATTTTGACCATCTGCTCTAGTGGGACAAGTTGTCCACTTCCCTTTCCATTTTAACTTTAAACACGTTTTCTTTTCTTTTTCTTAAATATAAGCCGTAGCAAAATAAGCTGTTTTCACAGCTTATTTGATAAGATGAGCTTCTCCTTTTATTTTTCTAGTGATCTTTATTGCATCTTAGATTTTTCCTAAATTTTTCACAATTTTTCATTAATTAG
>BQNB010003243.1:44409-116592 GCA_026074375.1 Tanacetum coccineum
TATTAAGTTTGGAAAAGTTACAATATATACCCCTATGCATGAAAATTGTTATAGTTTTAGTCCAAAATCCATAATTACGTGTTTTTACTTTTGAAATCTATTTTGCAGGTTATGACTTGACAAAATAAGTTATAATAAGCAACTCTAACAAATTTATAGCTTATGAAATAAGCTAATAAGCTTAAATACTTGAAACGGGTCTGTTTGGGTTCGTTTTGGGTTTAAAAGAAACCCGATGGGTTTGAGCTTATTAGGTTTGATTTAAGGCTTATAAAAATGTTACAAGAGCTTATGGGAATAGCTTATGAGATCAGTTAGGAGCTTAAGCTTATTAAGGGCCTATGAAAAATGGATTTCGACTAGTTTTAGGGTTTTTGGGGACAAGTTTTGATGCGAGAATTTAAATAGGCTAGCTTAGGATTCAAGGGCTAATTTCTTAGGATTATGAAGATGTGTTAGGAATACAAAATTCCTAGAAAAGTCTCGGTCACTTCATAGATATCGGTAGATAGCTCGTGAAGTAATATTTGGAAACTTACATAGGTAACTAGTCCAAGGTCCATGGAAAGCCCATATAACCAAGGTCCATGTCCACCTCATGTAAGTATAAATACCCTCTCCACACATGGAGAGGGTGTTGGTTCTCTTTGTGTTTTCCCACATAGTTTAATCAACCATCCATGTTTTCCATTTTACTTTCTCTCTCAACTTTCTCTCTCTAGTTCATCTTTTGTGTGAAATAAGTTTTCTTCAATTGGTATCAAGAGCCATGGTTCTATCTTGGTTCCTTTAGTGATTTCGTTGTGGTCATTTTGAGTTTATTGGTTCGGCTTAAAGGGCTTATTTATTTTTATTTTTTTCTATCTCTATCTTTCGGCTTAGTTGTTCTTTTTATGTTTACCGTTTGTTTAAACAAATTACGCCCTTATAAGTTTAACATCTCAAGCGTATTTGTTTTTTTTTCAATACCAAAATCCTTTGGGCCTACTGTTCTAATTCTTTTAGGCTTATACTTATCAACCAAGTTTAGTTGTTTTGTTTTATTGATTCGAACAGTAAACGTGCACTTTCTTTGGTGAAAAATGGTCATGTATTCTTAACTTTGAGCTCAAGAAAAATTTGTGTTTTTTGTTGGTTTCTCAAGAAGACAAAAGGAAGGTAACTAGTTGTACACATTGAAGGACCACCGATCTAGTTGATTCATTTAGAACCGAACGAGTAAAAACCCTTCATCAACCGATCTAGTCACTATCCTTCTTCAACCGATCTAGTTCATCCAACAAGAGCCGAACTAGTCATTCAGAAACAACCGAACGAGTTAAGTAATGCCTCAACCGAACTAGTCACGTTTCTTCAAGGAAGAGCCGAACGAGCTACAATAACAAAGAGCCGAACGAGTACCCTGCCACGAGAACCAAATGAGTTTGTTTCTTCTTCAGCTGATCCAGTTAAAATTTTCAAATCACCGAACGAGTGAAATTTTCAAGGAGCCGAACGAGTCTCACATCAATAAAAATCGAACTAGTTTTTTATATAAGCACCGAACGAGTATCCCTCAAGTAGAACCGAACGAGACATTTTCAAATAACCGAACTAGTTAATCAATTCATGGAACCGATCGAGTAAAAGTTCCTTTGCAATCGAACTAGTTTCTTCATGTTTTTAAATAGTTTTCGGTTTTTCGGTTTCGAGTGTCGGTAAACGACGGGACATAAGAATTATACCATCGTGATCGTGACATCGTTTCGATCAACGTGGTATATTTATTTTCTACCGACGATCACCGTAGCATTCCGCGAGCAAGGAAACACAATAGTTATTGTTTTCTAGTTTCATACGAAGAAGAAGAAATTTTTTTAATATATTTCAAATTTTCAATTTTTCATTTTTAACCTTTAGTTAATTCACACTTTTACTATTAGCCCTTTACCTTTCAAACATTTCAATTTTAACCTTAGTCAAATAATATCTTTACTATTAGTCCTTATTTTAAGAAGTTTTTCAATTTTAACTTTTATTTTTCACAAAGTTTTATTTTTAGCCTTAGATAATCAATAGTTTACTATTAGCCCCTTAGCTTTTAAAACTCTTTCACTTTTACCCTTTAATTCTCTATACATTTTTTTAATTAGCCTTTAGACTTTAAGACATTTTTAAATTTAATCTTCCTTTGTTAAAACTTTTTACTTTTAGTCTTTTATGTTTCCTATTTTTTAGTTAGTTAGTCAATTTTTATTTTTAAAATTAGTTTGTCACCAACAATTAATCATTGTTTTACGGTTTCTTCTTGATTTTGTAAAATCCCGTGAATGATTTAATTCTTTTCTCGGTTTAAATCATAGATTTGTAAATTCCCGTGAACGTTAATTGATTTCAAACCACAACAAAATCACTTAATCTACTTAAGATTTTTAATTTCATTTCACACATCGAATTTCAATGGAATCTTTGAATTCTAATTCTCAAGAGAGAGAGATGCATCAGCTGCAACAAATGCAAGACAAAGCAAAGGAAAAATGCATGGAATCATTTCGCCTACTTCATTCACATCTTAAGGTTCTTTCAATCAAGGGAGGATTCGAACGGGCATGTGTGGCACTATTTGATCAAGATAATCAGACTTTCACAGAATCGTTGTTACTTAACTTGGATAATCTAGAAAAGCAACTCGACAGAGAAGAATTTCAAGAAACTGAATCCATTGGTGCGTTTAGAGTACTCATGAAACAGTTTCAGACATTCATCAATTTTCGATACTGTTTCGATGATTTTGAGGGTGCAATGATATGCAAGTCCTTTCTAGAAAACACTCGAACTGAGATTCAACAATTCCGTGATACACTGATCCAACACATGGAATCCGTTAAGAAGTCTATTGATGAAAGAGCACAACATAAACGAGAAAATAACAGAAGGGTGAATGATAGAGTGATGCAGTCAAAAGAAGGAAAGGTGGATTCGAGTAAAGCATTAGATGTCAATTTGGTTGTCACAGAAAGCAGTGGGATTGAGTCAAAAAAATAACAGCTCAGAGAATACACTAAGCAAATCAGTGAATGAAACTCAGATGCAAATGCAAGAAGGAAAAATTGATATGGAAAGCAGTGGGACAAAGTCAGACTAGCAGGATACAAGCAGCAGGTCAAGGAATGATGCAAATACTGAGGATGCAGTCATCAGACCCGTAAATGACCAAGAGCCATTAGCTAAGGTACAATTGACTGCTCAACATAATATTCTTGCTAATGAAGAACAACATTATGTGCAATCTGAACCTAGTTATTACACACATGTGTTGGAAAAGGTTGATAGCAATACCACTCCTGATTCAACAAATATGTATCATATAGGAGGAGAGATTGACCAGAATGCTAAAAAATGTCAAGTTTCATGTCCTTTACTTGATCCATCATTTGATAATATGACAACTGAATTTTCAAACCAATCTCTCGAGTCTAAAAATATATCTCTTAAAAAGACCATTGCCCAACTTCAAAAAGATTTTTCAAGAATGGAAGCACATTGTGTTAACATGGAACTTAAATATGAAAATCAAGCTTTAAAAGACGGGCAGCATGGTCAAATTTTGGATGAAACAAGTAACAAAGCCAAGTTTAAAAAGGAAATTGAGATACTTGAAACAATCAATATCGAATTGGAACATAATGTGGCTAAATTATTTGTAGAGAATGTGAAGTTGCATAAGGAAAATGAGCATTTAAAACAGACTTACAAAGATCTTTACGATTCTATCAAAAAGATACGAGTTCAGACAAAAGACTATAATGCCTCACTGATTGCTCAAATAAATAGTAAGACTGTTGAAAATGCTGATTTAAAGGCTCAGATTCAGGAAAAGGTTTTTACGAATGTAGCTTTGAAAAATGAATTAAGAAAGTTAAAAGGAAATAGCTTGGATTCTAAGTTTGCAAAACCATCAATCTTGGGGAAACCGGTAGAAACCAATCAGTTGTTAGACAACCGAATACGTTTAAATCTGAACGACCTAATTTTTCAAAACCACAGTTTGCCTCCCAAGTTGATGTGAATAACATTTTGTCAAAACCAGTCACTCAACATTATTTACCTAAGGGAAGAGATTTGGTTTTGCAAAACCTAATCATATGATTGCATCTAGCTCATCTAGGAATAGTTCTAAGAACATGCCAAGATTTAGTTCAAATGACATGGTTCATAATCACTATCTAGAAGAAGCTCAGAAAAAGACACAAGAAAAAGACACAAGAAAAAGACAGGAATTCAAAAACTAGTGTGAGGCCTCCTGCTAAATCTCAAAACACTACTAAGAGTTTCAAATCAAAACCTAGGAGCAATTATCAAACATCTAGGGTTTTGCCAACATCTAAGAGTAGTTTCCCAACGATAACTGCTATGCCAAAAGCAGATCACTCTAGGAATTCTAGTCCTTTCTCTGACTTCAAACACTTTGTTTGCTCAACTTGCCAGAAGTGTGTCTTTAGTGAAAATCATGATGTCTGTATTACTAAATTCCGTAAAGAAGTGAATTCTCATGTTAAGATTCAATCCCCTAAGACTAGAGACAGTACCAAACTCGTTGAACCAACGAGTCACACTCAGAAACCTAGTAGGAAAATTGTTACAGGACATAGGTTTTCTCCCAATAAGTCTTTCGTTGTGCATGAGAAAACAAACACTCCTAGATCTTACCTTAGGTGGATACCGACTGGTAGAATTTTTAACACTGCTGGTCTTAGGTGGGTTCCAACTAGAAAGAAATTCACCTCTAGCACAACAAAGGTTGACCGTGAACCCCTAAATGGTTCAAATGAAGATATCACTAACCCATATGAATGCGAACAAACTCTTAATGTCAGTGCTGGTACTCTTAACTTAACTGCAGGTACACCTTTTAATCCTAACAAGGAAAGACTTAGAGTTTGGTTGCTGAAGAAGTTGATGTCTAAGAATCAAGTGCCTCAAGGGATTCACAAACAAGAATAGTCTGCAAACAGTGCTCAATGTGTTAAAGAACAACAACAACGTGCATGTTTTGATGATCCATGCCATGAACTTCTCCATAAAGTCTACATTTCTCAGGAATCATCTTCAAATGTACACAAATGATTAAAAAGACTGCAATGGCGTCTGTAGACAACACTTCAGGCTCCGTTCCTCAAAAAAAGAAAGGTATACGCTTGAGTGCGCTTTATCTTCATAAGAATAGAAATCTTCTTGTTTTCGACCATTCTCATCTACAATGATATGGTTAAAAGTTGATTGATTTTTCATATGGTCAAGATGGATTCTAAACACAGCAGTTCATGACCCGCACTTTATGAAATAACTCCTGCAACAATCAGTTCAGGACTCGTGCCAAACCCTCTTCCTTCAACATCGTTTGTACCACCTACAAGAACTGAATGGGATATATTGTTTCAACCACTGTTTGATGAATTGCTCAATCCTCCACCAAGTGTTAATTTACCGGCTCCTGAAGTCATTGCTCTAATTGATGAAGTAGTAGCTCCAGAACCCGTTGTCTCAACCGGTTCACCTTCCTCAACAACAGTTGACCAAGATGCACCATCACCTAGTAACTCTCAAACAATACCAGAAACTCAACCTCCCGTCATTCCTAACAATGTTGAAGAAGACAATCATGATATTGAAGTTGCACATATGGGTAATGATCCGTACTTTGGTATTCTAATTCCAGAAGTTTCTTTTGATCAATCTTCATTGTCAGATACTATTCATACAATTGTGCCTCCCGATCAGTAAATTTCTGAACACAATAGCAAACAGACTAAGGATCACCCACTTGAATATATAATCGATGAACTCGCTAGACCAGTTTCCACAAGGCTGCAATTACATGAGCAAGCTCTTTTCTGTTACTACGATGCTTTCCTCATTGCTGTTGAACCCAAGACGTACAAAGATGCTTTGACTCAATCCTGCTGGATCTAAGCAATGCAAGAAGAGCTCAATGAGTTCAAAAGCCTTGGAGTATGAGAGCTCGTACCCCGACCAGATAAAGTTATGGTTATTACTTTGAAGTGGATCTACAAAGTGAAACTAGATGAACTAGGAGGTATTCTAAAGAACAAACCTCAGTTAGTGGCTCGTGGTTACCGTCAAGAAGAAGGCATTGATTTTGAAGAGTCTTTTGCTTCGGTTGCAAGATTAGAGGCTATAAGGATTTTTCTAGCGTTTGCCGCTCATATGAACATGGTCGTCTACCAGATGGATGTGAAGACTGTGTTTCTGAATGATAATCTACAGGAAGAGGTTTATGTTAGCCAGCCGGATGGATTTGTTGATAAAGATAACCCCAATCACGTGTACAATCTGAAAAAAGCTCTTTATGGGTTGAAACAAGCTCCACGCGCGTGGTATGATATGTTGTTCTTAATCCTGATATCACAAGACTTCTCCAAAGGCTCAGTGGATCCTACTCTATTCATCCATAGGGAAGGAAAGGAACTACTTCTGGTACAAATATATGTCGATGATATTATCTTTGCTGCATCTACACCTGAACTTTGTGACCTATTTGCTAAAATCATGTGCTCAAAATTTAAGATGTCAATGATGGGCAAAATCTTATTTTTCTTAGGATTACAGATTTCTCAAAGTCCCAGAGGCATCTTTATTAACCAGTCAAAATATGCCCTTGAATCTTTAAATAAATACGGTTTTGACTCTTGTGACCCAGTGGATACTCTCATGGTGGAGAAATCCAAACTGGATGAGGATAAAGATGGGAAAGCAATTGATCCGTCACACTATCATGGCATGATTGGCACCCTCCTTTATCTTTACACGGCTTGCAAGAAAGATTTGAATCTACTCAAGATCAGATTGCTGGTTTAGGGAAGCTAAACAACATCACACCGACATCAACCAACCGACACAAGCTCTAGTTCCATAAGAGTCTGTGAATCCTTGTTTCATACCAAGCTTGACTTTTCATAACGTGTGAAATGAAAGTTAAGCAATGCCAAAGGTGCTTGGACAGAGAAAGATCAAATCGACATCTTCTTGAAAGAAAGAAGGTTAATGAGGAGCTTTCAAAATGTTCGTTGGTGGGAGATTGTACGAAGGAGACCTACGGCTGCTTCAAAGGACCATATGATTTATCATATGTTGTTCTCATCTTATAAGGTCAATCCTCGTAAATAATTTTATCTTGTGATAATTAAAAACTAGTGTAGATTTTTATGAAAAATAATATGTGCTCAGTACAAAATATTTAAGAATTTCCTTAGTAAATTCCAAACTATTTAAATATTATACTTCGACACCATCTTATAATCCCTCAAAAGTTGAGGGGGAGCAATAATATGTTCCATTCTGCTAGAATACATCATTTTGTCCCCGAACGGTTAATCAATTGATATCTAAAATATCAAGGGAGTAACATTTTGGATAAGGGGAGAAAATGTGATTATCTGACTTAATGTATATTGAACAGAAGTAAACAAAACATGGACATCGATGCACTCCACACTTAGCATGTACTACGATTACGATGCACATGTTAAGGGGGAGCTTTTAGTGATGATTAAAAACATTCAAAGTGTAAACCTTTTTGATATTTATATATCAAACACTTTGAATGAATTTTTCAATGATTTTGGTTCTTTATTGAGATGGAATACCCAAAAAGACCGACCATGTACTTAATTTTATGGAGTTATAAGGGGGTTTGGTTTAAAGGTTATACAAATCCCATTATGCCATCCAGAACCAGAGGGACTACCCAGGATATCCACTATTTAGGTGTAATGAGTCCTTAGGTATGATTAAAAAGGAGAAAAAGTGAGAATCGGGAATAATGTCGACTGAGATGGAGCTAACACTGGAACAAACCCAACAAGGTGTTAGTTATGAAGTCTCGGTAAGCATTGAAGGGGTTGAAGAATGAAAAAGAAATGTAAGGATAAGGGAGAAAAGAAAGAAGCCCCTATACACTTAGCAGAATCCTGGTCATACATATGTCCTATCATAAACCCTGTGAGGATGGTTCGTCTACAGTGAAGACATCATGGACCCATGACGCTATGCACAACCCCCTCCCATCCACTCAAAGTCCGAAAAGAACTTTGTTTTCAAAACTCACGGAGATACAACACTCATTTCTATTGACTTTCTCACACCGAGTTAAGTTGATATTGGAAAATGTTGGCACTACAGCTCCAGCCACAGATACACTAAAATTAAAAGTGCACTATTGAGTCTAGAGCCAAAAGAGATCATCCAATTAAACCCTCATATAGACACATTGTCATAATTTAGCTGTTACCTGCACCACAATGTGAATATCGACACAAT
Source organism: Tanacetum coccineum (assembly GCA_026074375.1). Lineage (NCBI taxonomy): Eukaryota > Viridiplantae > Streptophyta > Magnoliopsida > Asterales > Asteraceae > Tanacetum > Tanacetum coccineum. Next base: position 52,729 of record BQNB010003243.1, read on the forward strand.
ATCATTAGAGTCCTACGCAAGAATCGCTTGTGGATTTTTGCCCAAACATTCGTGTGATACTTTAGGTATTCACATGAAGACTGGAAAATCCTAACTTGAGCCAACACAAAACAACTCATGGTAAGGTGACTTGGTGCATTCTTATGCATCAAGCTTTGACAAACAGGAAAGCAACAATGCGCGATTCTTTATGAATCAAAACTTGTTCCAGGGGTTATGGAAACAATGGTTCAGCGAATTTTTGAATTGCTTAAAACTCTTGATGTGTCACAATAACCACTTTTTACAAGTTGACACTCGAGTGATTTTCAAATCGATTTTCTATATCAATCGGTGAGATAGTAACTCACTGGTTCACTCTTATCGTGTTGTCTGCTTTGAGACGTTCCGATAATGAGAACATGCTGAGTACGATGAATCTAATACTTATATGTTAGAAAGATTCAATACTACAGCTGGAAATCCTGTCAAGAAGATTCTTCTTAAATTGAATCTATCTGATCACAGGTCTATCCTTACGGATTTGAAGGTTACTCCAACCAAACCTGGGCGAATGACAAAGCCATATTCGCCCCCTCGCTTTATTGCTAACTGTTTTATGCAGGCTATTTAAAGATGGTGGTGGAGGTTCCTGATTCCAGCTGACTCACAAGATCCATAGCCACATGCTCATACCCGATAGACAAACATAAGGACTTCATGAAAGGCTCAAATACAAATTTCAAGACTTCCGCTACTCTGATATCGAACGTCTTTCTTGAAGTGACGAAGTATTAAAGTCAAAGAATTTCAAAGAAGTTTCTGTCACTATGATACCGAACGTCTTTCTCGAAGTGACGAAGTGTTAAAGTTAAAGAATTTCAAGAAAGATGCAACATTAAAGCTTTCCAAGTCAACAAATCAAGAATGGTATGAGCATGTCGGTCCAGAAGTCACAAGTTACACAAGATGGCAAGATTCATTAAGATAGCGACGAGATTATGCTTGGTTGATGATCTCAAGATGCTCAAGATCACAATGTCAAATACAAGTTCAAGGAACAAGCTCAATCCAGAAATCAATGATCACTACAACATACTCACAGGAGAATGTCAAAAGGACGAGCTAAAGACTAAAGACAAAGCATAGTATGCTAGGCTTAAAGTTTTGTAAAATGGAGTGACCTCCCTTAGGGGGAGATTGTTGGAAACACAAAAAGTGTCGGTCACTTCCAAGTTGTAACAGGTCTTAGCTCGTAGTTAGTGTAATGATTAGATTAGTAATCTAGTCCGGCCCAAGGCCCATGGGAAGCCCATCATAGCCCATGGGCCGGCCAATCCATGTACTATATAAACCCTCTCCTAGCCTTGGAGAGGGGTTGGTTGTTCCATTTTTCACATTCCATCTTAATAAACTTCATCCATTTTCCATCCAATCTCTCTCTCTAACATCACAACCCACATCTCACTCTTGTTCTTGGTTTGTTCATAAGATTACATGTTTCTTCACGGTTCGTCGCAAAAATAATGCTTAAGTTCTGAAAAGAACTTACAACGCTGAGCGTAGGTTAATCCTTTCCTCAGAATTCCTCTAACTAGATAGTTGGCAAAGTCAGCAAACTACAGACTTTATTTCTTGTCAATTGAGATACTCATAAGAAATTCATCAGGGAACTCGTCTTTGATTTCTTCTTCCCTGAGCTCTTTGAGAGTGGGTTTCTCAAGCCGTGATAAGTGATTTGCTACGACATTTTCTGCTCCCTTTTTATTTTTGATTTCGATATCAAACTCTTGAAGCAGTAAAATCTAACTAATAAGACATGGTTTGGCGTCTTGTTTTGAAAACATATATTTTATTGCAGAGTGATTTGTGACATAACTATTTTTGAGAGAACAAGGTATGATCGAAACTTGTCGAATGTAAAAACTACGTCGAGTAATAATTTTTTGGTCACCGTATAGTTTTGTTGTGCGCGATTCAGAGTTTTGGTGGCGAAGTGGATGGGGCAAAAATGTTTTTCGTCGCGCTGGCCTAGCACAGTCACTTGCATCGCACATAAGTTCAAACGGTAGAGACCAATTAGATGAAACCATAATGGGTGCGTTTGTTAACTTTTCTTTGAGAGTTTCAAATGCCATGTTGCATTCTTCATCGAAGTTAAAAACTGAATCTTTTTTGAGAAGTTTAGTCATAGGACGGGAGATTTTGGAAAAATCTTTTATGAATCGACGATAGAATCTGTCATGTCCTAAAAAACTTCTAACGGCTTTGACGTTAGTGGGTGGTGGTAACTTAGCTATCACATCGATTTTTGCTTTGTCAACCTCTATTCCTTTACTGGAGACTTTGTGTCCTAGCACAATTCCCTCAATCACCATGAAGTGACACATCTCCCAGTTGAGAAGTAGGTGTGCTTGTTTACAACGAATTAACATCTGCTCAAGATTAATTAAGCACAAATCGAATGAATCTCTAAATACCGAGAAATCATCCATGAAAACTTCCATGGAGGTTTCAAGCATGTCTTGAAAAATGGCTATCATGCACCTTTGAAAAGTTGCTGGTGCGTTGCAAAGACCAAAGGGCATACGCTTGTAGGCATAGGTTCCATAAGGGAAAGTGAAAGTGGTATTTTCCTGATCGGCTGGTTCGATGGGAATTTGAAAGTATCCAGAAAATCCGTCAAGAAAACAAAAGAACTTGTTTCCTGCTAATCTTTCCAGCATTTGATCCATGAAGGGTAAAGGAAAATGATCCTTTTGGGTGGCTTCGTTTAACTTACGGTAGTCGATACAAACACGCCATCCTGTGACAGTTCTTGTTAGAACAAGTTCATTATCTTCATTTGTCACAACGATCATTCCTCCCTTCTTTGGTACGCAGTGTACTGGACTAACCCAAGGACTATCTTCGATGGCATAAATGATACCAGCGTCCAAAAGTTTGATAATCTCTTTCTTAACAACTTCTTTCATGTTAGGGTTAAGTCAACATTGTCTTTGAATGACTGGTTTGACATCATCCTCAAAGTTGATTTTGTGTTTGCAAAAGGAAGGGCTAATCCCTGGAATATCGGATGTTTTACAAGCGAATGCTTCCTTATGATTTTTAAGAACTAAAACGAGTCATTCCTTTTCATTTTGTTCGAGTAAAGCTGATATGACTACTGAATAAGAGAATTTTCCTCCAGAAAGGCATATTCCAGGTGTTTCAGAAGAGGTTTCATCTCAAGATCGGTTGGTGGATCTTGGATAGAAGTTTTGATTCTTAACTTATCTTTGGGTGGTAATTCCTCAAAATCGTCTTTGACTTCATCCTCTTGAACATTTCCTGTCATGAATTCTTCAAATTCTTTGTTGAGCAGTGTCTCGCTTATCTTTTCGGATGTACTCAAGAATGGTTTAGAATCGTCGAGCATAGCATCGAGTTCATCCTCACTTACTTCATCGACAACTTCCATGAGGAAGCATGTGTCGTCATTTAAGTGAGAATGCTGCATAGCCTTATCGATGAGAAAGGTTGCTCTATCTTCCCTAATTCCTAAATTAAGTTCTTTGTTCTTAACTCTTATGATAGCATCGGCGGTGTGCAAGAATGGTCTTCCTAAAATTAGAGGGACTCTATCATCTTCCTCCATTTGTAGGATAACAAAATCAACAGGGAACATGAATTTCCCAACTTGAATGAGCATATTCTCAGCAACTCCCATAGGGTATTGGTAGGTATGATTTGCTAATCGAATACTCATCCTCGTGGGTTTTAAAGTTGTTCCAGAAAGTGCAACGTATAGTGAATATGGCATCTGGTTAATGCTTGCGCCAAGATCGGCCAAGGCGAGATATTCAACTGAGTTTGCGAGTTTGCAAGGGATCAAAAAACTTTCAGGGTATCCACGCTTCGGTGGGAACTTGTTTTGAAGAATTGTTAAGCATTCCTTAGTTAAAAAGGCAACAGAGATTTGCTTCATCTTACTTTTGTTGCTTATAAGATCTTTCAAGAATTTGCCATAATTAGGCATGCCGGCCAAGACGTCAACGAGGGGTACATTGATCCTGACTTCCATGATCATGTCTAAAAACTTGGCATATCGTGCCTCTATCTTTTCTTTATGTAAGCATTGAGGGTATAGAATTTTTGGCTTATAAGCTTTGAGTGGCGGTGGATCGGCATAGGTTGGTTTCTTAGGTAGAGGTTCTGCCTCTTTCTCGACTTCATCAGCCTCGTCCTCACTATCGTCAAGGAAGATAGCGGTCTTAGCGTTTAGGTTAGCTGGTGGATCCTAAGTCTTGCTACTACGTATGAATACAACATTCACGTGCTCACTTCGAGCAGGCGATGGTCGGTAAGGTTTATCGTTTGATGTTGTAGGTTTCGGATTGGTTTGGGTGTTTGATAAGTGCTTAATTACACATATCTTTTACCTCTAAAAACGAGCTTAAATGACCAAAAACAGACAAAAACTGCCAAATATATGTTTGTTTTGCATTTGTATTGTGCAGGAAGTGGATATCATCAAAAAGGCAGAAAACCAAGCCAAAATGACAAAACTGAGCATGGAATGGAAAATACTGTGCAAAATCAAGGCCAAAGTCCAAAAATGCCAAAGTCAGAGTCAATACTGAAGAATCAGCAGTCAAACCGGAGCCGGAACTGAAGAATACTATTGAATGCAATCTTTACCCATCTGATGGGCCGGGAAAGCCCAATAGTATATTTATGAAGACTTTGAAGACCCAATCCTAGCCCTTGAACAGCCAATCTCAGCCATTGTACCAATACTGTACCTTATTGGGCCCAAACCCAAACCCAATGGGCCCAATACAAACCCAAGCCCAACAAAAGCCCAAAATCCATTTCTATAAAACTCAAGGACCAAAAATGTAAATTTTAAAACTTTGTTTTATAATTAAAAATGAAAAAAATAAAGAGAGGGGCCAAATCTGCCAATTCCAAAAGTTGTTTTATTTAGAAAAAGAGCTAAAAAGAAACAAGGACTGAAACTGCCAAATGGCATTTCTTTTATTATTGTTAAACACAAGGGGCAGTTTTGCAAATTATCAAAACTCTCTTTAACTCTTTTTATTATAAAACCACAAGGACCTCTTGTGTTATTTTTCAAACTTATGTTATAACTAGTTTTTTGGGCTAAAAATAAAATGAAAAGAGGAAGAAAGGTGGAGGACTAGTATTGCATCTTTTCCAAACACTTCTTTTAAAACCCTGTAACCATAACAGTACCTCACCCACTTGGCGCCAAAAACCATACCACCCTTTCCCCGGTTTTCAGCTCCTTACCACCTCTCCAGTACACCTCTACAGCTCACCCCTACCTAAACCCACTCAACCCTGTCCCTTATAACCTGCCATGTTGGCAATCTTGGTTAACCCAAGAACATCAATGGCTGAGGTTGAGCTATGAAGTAGCACAAAGGCATCCAAGGGCCTAGGATTGCTGCTTGGACTCCTTACACACACAGCTAACACAAACCAAGTCCAAGGCACTTCCCAAGACCTCTATAAAAGAACAAAGAACAAGCCGAAGTTAAAACAACCTTTTTACCCTGTTTTTTTAGTTTAAATGTTTTAATTATGTCTTTTTCTTAAGCAAGTAGTGTAATTCAGTACTATTTAAAAGTTTATGTTGTAACATTTCTGTTTTTAATAAAAAATTTTAAGAATTCTCTTGTTATTGCATTTGTAAACATTTAAAGTATAATTTAAGTTGTTCAACTCTGTTTAATGTAATGTTGTTTAAATCTGTTATTAGCTGATTTTAGATTTCATAAGCTTTAGTTTGAGTAATTTCACCTTTTCTAAAATTCTGTCATAGTACTAGTAGGTTAAGCTCATAGAGAAACTAGCTTATTATTACTAATAAGCTAGGCATTTTACAGTTTAATTAGTTATATTAAGTCAATTTTATTAGGAGTAGATATTAGGTTTAATCTGTTTTAGTTTTAAATAGATTTTAAAGTGCCAAATTGTTTTGACAGCAAACTTTAAGGAGTGTTTGGATTGAACTGGTTTTGACTTTTAAAGTCAAAAACATTTTGTTAAAACCTTCTATATAGTTGAGTTTAACATAGTTAGGTAGTTTAAAAGAGAATTTAAAAGCTAGTTTGGAGATTCACAGAGTTTAAGGCTTAAAATTTCTTACTTTGCACCAGGACAGTTTTGGTTTTAAGCAAAATTTGAAGCTTAAGTAATTTTTAGTATAGGAGTGTTTAAAATTGTATAATGTAAATTTCTAGTATCACTTGAGTTCATGAGTTTTCAGCTAAAAGCTTAGCCTGCATTGGATGCCAATGCCAACTGCACCAGCTGCAAAGTGCATCAGCATAGCATTTCAGCTTAGTACTTTCATTTTACACTTTGAAATTTCTCATTTCATTTTAGAGTTTTTACAAATCCTTTTAGCTAGGTTGATTAAAGATAGCTAAGTTAGCTTATTTTCAAAATATCAGCACTTAAAGTTCAAAATTAAGCTTGTTAGCTTATTTGAAAAAAGCCTAAAAACAGTTTCATTGAACCTTGCATTTTTCAGCTTCATTATCTTTTTAAAATTGTTAAACATAGGTTATTCTTAGTTTAGATTCTTTTAATATACATCTTAAGCTTCATCAATCTTCTTTTAGTTTTAATTTTCATTAAGAAATAAGCTTGGAATAAGCTAAAATCCAATAAGCCCTTTAAATGCATACTTTCTGTAACAGCCATGGAATTGCTTATTTTCTAGCTTATTCTTTGGGTAAAAGTCCAAAGAGCTTTTATTAAAGTTGTTAGCATTAAGCTAATAAGCAACTTTGTAGTTTTAAGTTTTTGCTGATTCTCAAAATTTAATAAGCCAAAAATAGTAAATAAGCTAGGGTCTGTTTTGTAAATGTCTTAAAGTGTAGGGTCCCCCGTTTTCACTATTGTGTAAATTTCTAGTATTTAGCCCGCCTACCCTTAACTTTCTCTTATTGCAATTCCTACCCTGTCTTTTCTATTTTCTTTTAATTTTCTTTTTATTATTAATAGTATTAATAGAAATTAGGTTAGATTTTTAATAAATCAAATTAGTTGAAAAATAAAAAGTAGAAATTAGGGCTTTTATTTTTTATAACTTTCTGCACCTTTGTAGTTTCTAAAAATCATTTTTTCATATTTTTCTCATTAAATTTGTATTTTCTAGAAATTAAAATAGTAAAAAATCCGAAAATTAATAAAAAAATATTTTTCTTTTTTACAAAATTTTCTTTTGTCATTTAGTGTCTAGGAAAAATATAAAATTTAGTTGTAAGCTTTATTTTTCTATAAATTTCTCAGTCTTGACCGTTTTACCCGGTGCGTCTTTACCGTTTCTTTTCGTTTTGCATCAAACGATCCTCCGTTTTTAGTTCTAGTTTTTTTATTTTTCTAATTAAGTGTAATTAGAATTTAATTTGAATTTTGTAATTTAAAGTTTAGCATTTATTTTCTCTAATTTTTAGTATTTAGGTTTCCCGATACCTGATTCTGTTCCCCGTATATTGTATAAATTTATTCTAGGATTTTCCCTATAAACTAATTTGTTTCCGTAGTTTTAAGATCACCATTTCTCATATCTGTTTCCCGTAGACTAAATAGGTTTTATTTAATTAATTTTAGTTGTAATTATATCAGTGTTTCCATCATATATTCTTCATCATTCAATTTCTCATCAAACCAGGATTACTTTCAATTGCGCCTCGTTGGGACATACGACCCGGGAATACTCTCTTCCGGAATCTTTTTATTATATGATTCTTTTATATTTAATCTCTACTTGTGTAGATTTTGACCTTTTTCCTTGGTTAAGGGCATTTGGTTTGAGATTTGCCTTTGTGTTATTTTAGTGTATACTAATACGCGAATCACTTATTTCTCTCTCTAAACTTCTTCATATCTTCTTCTTATTTTCTTGATTAATTCGTGTTCTAAGTAATGAAGTGTAAGTGATTACGGGTTACCGACAAGTTATATGATCGGTGCGACCATAATAACAATTACAGGTTTAAAACATGGGTTAATCCTAGTGCCTCTTTTCTAGCAAATCCTAATACTTACTGTGCGGTCTCGGGATGCATCACAAAAACAAGTTCTAGAATTTAATATACTACTGGTACACTCATATAATTTAATACCGATACCAATGCTCCAGAAAAGGCGACAAAGACCATACGTACACATCCATAACGACAGAATAGACACATATGACAGCATTCAAACCTTAACTCGAGAAAGCTAAAGGTACAAATTATCTTGGGTATCAATAATGGATACCCGAATTCCTAAAGATCTAAAGGCGAACTTCACATTTTTGGGGTGGAATTTGAAGGGTTTTTGTGCTAGTCATACACATTCCTATCTATGAGACGCTGTTAATACTCGGTTTTCGTCGGTATGTGTCATAAAAAAATTTAAATTTTGGTCAAAATTACTTTTTTATGCTATGTTTTGATATATTACCCATCATTTTAAGGAACAAGCAAATGGAAAATGAAGGAATAGTTTCTAAGGCTTATTTCCCCTACACTTAAGTTGAACATTGTCCCCAATGTTCTATAGAAGTACCCATAAAAACAAAAGGGAAAGAAAACATAGTAAAATGGAACTAGTTACTCCCCTGGTTTGCTCAATAATGGAGAAGAAACATGCGATTAACTGGGTTTAAATTGTTCTTCAAGAATCATTCAATGAACTTTCTAAGGAACTTCCAAGCTTCTTGCTCATCATATATAACCTGTAATAAAGAAAAAGACAATACACAAAGCGTAAATAATCATAGGTGAATGATAAATACAACTCTATTAATCTAAGTTTTGACTCTATGGAAAACAAATAATTTTATATGATGAATGTGTTTTAAATTTATCGCGGTTTCCTGCAGGTTTTTAGGAAATAATCACATAAATTCTAGATTTTTACATGATTCAATTTCTCAAAAATTAAACATAAAATTGATTTTTCCTGTAGCAGGCCTGGCGACGCAGTAGGGATTAATCCTGACGATTCCAGGGTCTTATAAAGGAGAATTTTTTTCTTGTCTTCAATATATTTCCTGACACGCAAGTTTCCCATTTGTTATTTCCTGCCAAAATTTACTACAAATATAAAAATAGTTTTAACACAATCTTATGACTCATAACATGAAGAACAATAAAATAACAATATATAAAGAGGAGGAAAGAGAGGTGGTTTTAGAGAGAGGTGGTTGGATGACATTTTAGAGAGAGAATGAATACATGAAAGGTTTACTTGTATTATGTGTGTGAAATAATGAACAACCAACCACCTCTCCAAGGCATGGAAAGGTGTATAAATATCCTTTTGGGGCCGGCTATAGATGGGCCTTCATGAGCTTTCCATGGGCTTTTTCTAACTTGGCCTTACTTAGGTTCCAAATAATACTTAACGAGCTAACGACAGTTATCTATGGAGTGACCGATACTGTCCTAGGATTTTCGTGTTCCTAACAATCTCCCCCTAAGGGAGGTCACTCCTTTTTACAAAAACTTAAACCTAGCATACTATGCTTTAACTTTAGTCTTGAACTCGTAGTCTTTAACTTCAATCATTAACTTGTGAATTGATGTAGTGATACTTGACTTTAGGCATTGACTTATATCTTTGGCTTATCATGAATGTGATCTTGAACTTCTTAAGATCATCAACCAAGCATAATCTCTTTTTGCCATCTTGTAAACTTTGCCATCCTGTGAACTTGTGACTTTTTGGACCGACATGCTCATACTGTTGTTATTTCTTGGTCTTGAAAGCTTGTATAAGAATCTTTCTTGTAATTCTTTAAATCATATAACAATTCATCACTTCGGAGAATGATGTTCGTTTCAGAGTGACGAAAACTTTCTTTGAAATCTTTGGACTTTAATACTTCAATCACTTCAAGAAAAGACTTAACGGTATCACAGTAACGGAAACTTCTTTGAAATTCTTTGACTTTAATACTTCGTCACTTCAAGAAAGACGTACGATATCAGAGTAGCAGAAGTCTTGAAACATGTACTTAAGCTTTCATGATGTCTTTATATTTGCCGGTCGGGTATGAGCATGTGACTATGAATTTGTGAGTTAGTTGGAACCAGGTACCTCCATGACCATCTTTATGTAAATCTGCAATAAAATAGTTAGCAATAAAGCGGGGGGACGAATAGGGCTTTGTCATTCGCCGTGTTTGGTTGGAGTAACCTTCGGAATCCATAGAGGATTGGATCTATGATAGGTAGATTCAATTTAAGAAGAATCTCCTTGATAGGATTTCCTAATGAAGTATCGAATCTTTCTAACACATATGTATTAAATTCATCAAACTCAGCATGTTCTCATTACCGGAACGTCTCAAAGCAGACAACACGATAAGAGTGAACCATCGAGTTACTATCTCACCGATTGAAATAAAAATTGATTTGAAATATCAATCGACGTGTCACTTGCTAAAGTGGTTTTGTGACACATCGAGAGTGTTAATCATTTCAAAATTCATCATCAATCGTTAGTTCATATACTGGAAACAAGTTTGATTTCTTGTAGAATCGCACCTTCGTTTCTTTCCAGTTGTCTACAAGTTTAAATTCATATAGATCGCACACAAGGCATACCAATGAGCTGGTTTGATGTTGGGCTCAAGCAGGATTTTCCATCTTCAATGTGACTTACTGGTGTATCACTTAATCATCTGGCAAAATCACAGAGGATAATGCGTAGGAATCTTTATACATTTCTAGTTATTCACATTTGTGTGAGGATTGCATCATAATTTTGACAAGTGGTCCTAATGTGATTTATGGATGATCTCTTTGGCGCTAGACTCAATAGTGCACTTGGTTTGAGTGATCAGTGGCTGGAGTAACTGCAAACCTTTCCATTACCAACTATACTCGACTGTGATAAAGTTGATTGGAATGCGTTGTATCTTCCGTGAGAAATGAAACATATATCTTTTGAGAGATTCTGAGTGGCTAGCGAGGGTTGTGCATTGCATCACTGGGTCCATGATGTCAGTCTTCAATGTCAGCAATCATCTTTGTGATTCTTGACAGCAAATGTATCGGCCCGGTTTCTGCCTAAATGTAAGGAGGGCTTCTTTCTTTTCACCCTTTATCTTAACTTTTATTTTTAATTCTTCAACCCCTTCAGCGCTTATCGAGACTTCATAACTACTACCTTGTTGGGTTAGTTCCAGTACTAGCTCCATCTTAGTTGGACTTTTCCATTCTCATTTTAATCCTTTTTTCATACCTAAGGACTACTATTAATTTCTAGTGGATTTATCCCCAGGGTAGAATCACTCCGGTTCTGGCTGATATGGAAATGAATACTCTAAAACTTAATCACCTTATTATCCAATGCAGTAATATAAATGGTCGGTCTTTGGTTACTTCCTCATTTTAGCCAAACTTGTAACCCATTTGCTCCCTTCATATGTGATCGATTGATCGAAAGGTTTAGACATATATGGATAGCGTCCACTTGAGATTCTTTAAAATTCCATATTAATTAGCCATATATTTTAATCAAATTTTATCCCCTTTATCAAAAAGATCTAAAACCTCGGGATATTTTGGATATCATATTGATTCAAATATATAATGCTTTCGGAGAAAAAATGTACAATTATTACCCTAGCGTATTATGATCATTTTTAATGCTCCACTCAATTTATGAGGGGATTTTATGGTGTTTAGTTTGTAATTGAAATTTTTTGAATTTACTAAGAAATTCTTGAAAATTCATACTCAAACACAATATTTGCCTAATATTATGTCTACACTACATTATGTATATATATATTTACAAGATTATTATGTACGAGGTTTGACCTGAATGATGAGAACATAATATGATGATTCATATGGTTTCTTTATAGCAAGCCGTAGGTCTTCCCCGTAGCTTCTTTAAGAGTTGTATATAGCTTCCTAGAAATCAACAATCCTTTCTTGAGTAGATTCAAAAACTTTCGTGGATGCCGCATTAAGCCAGTCTTGTTTGTAAAAAGCCTAAAATTTACGAAGAATACACAATAATCCAAAATCGTACACTAAGTCTAAATAAGTACGGATGTCCGTTATTTTTCTTATATGAGAGTGATGATTTAAATTGAAACAACCAAAGTTAAACTAAGTCCCCATATGTCACAATTATTACCTTTAAGTTGTCGAAAATGATAACACCTAAATTAAACTAAGTCCCAAATGTACTCATTTCTTTCTGCAGAATACTGACTATCTTAAGGAATCATCATACTTATCAAACCTATGTGTACCTCTTTTATCAAATATTTCGCTCACTTTTATAAAAAATTATGCTTTGTGATTGACTATTGAGGAAGCTATTTATTGGAATACAGTATCCAATACATCTCTAGCTTAGAATAAATCTTCTTTCAACACTTCACCCTAGTATCTTAAATGATGCATACTTGAATCACAAGATATTCATCCCATATGTTGTTGAAATAGTGCACCCGAAAGTAACAAGTTAAACACTGATTTTCTTTGCGGTTATGACATTTGTGGGCCTTCCGGAATGACCTTAATTGAGAATTAGGGTTTGAATTCTTTCATGGGTTCTCCTTATTTTTCTTGTATATTCTATTCCACTTCCCCCTTGCTGGTTTCGATACCTCGAAGAATCAGTACAACCTAGTATGCAAAATATACTAGAGATCGTGTTCGAAGAATTGATAAGCTTAAATCTATCCCTTGAGAATCAACTGAGTCTTAAATTGCAAATAAGTCCCTAAAGTTTGAAATAAATGACATCTAAAGCTCTTATAGTTAATATAAATTAACTCCCCTTGAAGTTGTGATCTGTCATTATCTAAAACTTTATCCGTTTATTCTGGTTGAACTATTTTGAAAGTCCGTTTATAAGATATTTGATGACACATTCTACCCCTCAAATAATGACCGTTTATATTTAAAGAGCTGTTTTCATTGTTTGAGGGGTCGATATTGGTATTTGAAAATCCTTTTGTGATTACGTAATTACTATTCATTATGAAGACATCATTTATGACAAAATAAAAAATAAAGAATTTCTCTATTTTGACAATTAAATGCACTCCGTAACTTTTTTGTATTTGGAAGCACAGTTGTGATTGCAAAGTAAACACAATGCCTTTGCATGCGTCATAAAAAGTAGACCTTGCCCTGTGAATAAATTCCGTTATGAGGTCAAATCTTTCTGTTTGAAATACTTGCTTTTAAGTTGTTGACCCAGGGTGCTATATGAAAAGAACTAGCAAGCCACATATTTGGCTGTTTTGAAAAACTTTGTATAAAACAACTTCTGCTAGAACTATTCATTTACAACTCGTATCATTATTAATTGACTTTTCCAAGACGTAATTCGTTACGATTTTAAAAGACATTGCATTGTTACCCTCTTTATTTTAATTTTCTCATTGTTAATTTTGTGCTTTGGTTTTAAGTTATTTTATTTTATTTTGTATATTATTTATAAAGGTTTTTAAAATTCAAAAAATTAAAAAATTCTTTTTGTTTTTTTTGGTTTTTTTATTTATACATTTTATATAAAGATATTTGAATTTAGTGTACCAACACTAATTCTTCTGCTTCTATTTGCCAATTGTATCCCGGGTCTCCGGAGTTAAAACTTCGCATTCGGTGCTTGTTGCATAAGAATTAATTCTTTCTGTGTCAAAGGGCTTTAGTGAAGTTGTCCGCCACTGATACTCCGTTGACTATGTAAAGCTCTATATATCTTCGTCTCAACTTGCTCTTTTATGAAGTGGAATTTGATGTCAATATGTTTTGATCGAGAATGTTAAACATTGTTGCAGCATAAGGCAATAGCGCTTTTGTTATCACAGTACATTGGAATTTCATTGAATCCAAGGCCATGGTCGGTAAACTGCGATCTCATCCAAAGGACTTGAGCACAACAGCCAGACAGGGCTATATATTCAGCTTCAGTACTGGATATCGCAGCGCTTTTTTGACTTTTTGATGACCAGCTAACAAGTTTGTCTCCCAATAATTGCATACATCCAGATGTACTTCGTCTAGTATCTTGGCAACCCGCATGATTCAATAAGCGGTCGCATATAGCTGTTAGATGAAATAGAAGAAGTAATCCTTTGGATACCAGAGTCCCCTATTTACGGTTCCTCTTAGATTATAGTATTTAATATTATTTTTACGGAATGTAAGTGCTTTTCGATAGGCTTTGCCTGATACCGGGCACACATGCATACAAACAAATTGTAATGATCTTGGGTCTTTTGGTGTAGAGATCATAAGGGTGCCAAATTCATTCAAGATAGTATGTAGAGCAACGCTTTTCCTTGTGTATCTTTATTCCAAGTTGGAATTTCTCCACCATGGAGTATCACGGGGTAACTAGAATTACATACTATTATTTTTTCAAAGATTCCTGAGCTTATCTAGGACTAGTTTATAAAGATGCCTCTAAGGACTTTGTAAAAATCTGCTAGTCTAGAAAAAAAAATGAATTTTGCCCATCATCGACTTCATAAATTTTAAACTTTATTTTTGAAAATTGGTCACATAGTTTAGGTGTAGTAGACGCAATTAATTATATCATCAACATAGATTTGTAACAGGAGAATATCTTTTCCTTGTCTTCTGATGAACAATGTTGGATCAAACGTTTCTTTTAGAGACATTCTGTACAGTGAGTAGAACTTCGACAATTAGATCGTCCATACGCGAGAAGCTTGTTTCAACCATAAGAGGCCTTTTAAGCTTATACACACTATTTAGATCTGTGTTGATTAAACACCCATCCGGTTGGCTGACATAAACTTCTTCGCGTAGAATGCTGTTCAAGAATGCCGTCTTAACATCCATTTGGTAGACGATTATATTCATGTGAGCAGCATATGCGAGGATAATTTCAATTAGCTACAAGTTCTAGCCAATGGAGGCTAAAGGATTCACTCAATAATTCATTTCCATCTTCTTGACGGTAACCATGAGCAACCAAACAAGCTTTGTTCTTTAGAATTCCTCCTAATTCATCAAGTTTTACCTTGTAGATCCATTTTAAAGTAATAACCATCACTTTATCTGGACGAGGAACGAGTTTCTAGACTTTAAGATGTTCAAATTCATTAAGATCCTCTTGCATTGCTTTAATCCAACATGCTTGAGTTAATGCGTCTTTATAGTTCTTTGGTTCAACTGATGTGAGAAAAGCATCGTAGTAACAAAATAAGGCTTGTTCATGGAGTTGGAGTATTGTAGAAACAGGTCTTTCAAGTTCACCGATGATGTTGTCAAAAGGATGATCCTTGGTCCATTTTGTAACGTGTTTTGAGTTAGGAGCATTAGTGTGCACAATGGTAGGAATAACGTTCGAAGAAGAAGATGCTTCAGAGTCGTTTTATGGAACTGGAATGCCAAAGAATGGATTGTTATTCATCTGTGCAACATCTAAGTCATGATTTTCTCTTTACATCGGTTAGATATGCTGAGATTGGAGTTTTGGGTTGTGAGTTACTAGGTTATGGTGCATCTTGGTTAACAGTTGTTGAGGAAGGTGATCCGGTTGATACAACGGGTTCTGGAGCTACTACTTCAGCAATTAGAGCAATGACTTCAGAGGCTGGGCGATCAACACTTGATGAAGGGTTGAGTAATTCATCAAACAGTGGTTGAAACAAAATATCCCAATCAGTTCTTGAAGGTGGTACAAATGGTGTTGAAGGAGGAGGGTTTGGCACGAGTCCTAAACTGATTGTTGTAGGAGTCATTTCATGAAGTATGGGTTCTAAACTGCTGTGTTCAGAAGCCATCGCTGTCAGCTCATCAAAATCTACATGAATTATTTTAATGATTCGTCTGGTACGTCGGTTGTAAATTCAAAATGCTTTCTTTGTGGGTTCATAGCCCAATGTAAATCCAATATCAACTTTCGGTTGTAACTTACCCAAGTTCTCACTATCATTTGTCGGATAGCAGAGTGCACCAAATACATGGAAAAATGATAAGTCGGGAAGTTTGTCATGTAAAAGCTCATATGATGTTTTGCCATGACGAAGACGTATGATGGAACAATTTTGGGTGTAACATGCAGTAGCAACTGCTTCTGCCCATAAGAATAACGAAGCTTTTTCATAAATCAACATTGTGCGGGCAACTTCAATTAGTGCACGATTATGTCTTTCAACGACACCATTTTGCTGTGGAGAGCGAGCAACAAATGTTTCATGAGAGATGCCAACCTTCTCATAATATTCACGCAAAGTTTGATTAACAAACTCAGTTCCATTATCTATTTTGATTAGTCTCTGAAGGCATCTTGTAGCAGTACTTAGATCATCTTGAGATACTTGATTATCGAAATTTGGAGGCTTATCTTTTGACTTTAAAAAAAAATAAAAAAAATGTCACTTTACCCATGTAAATCGAGAGTAATCATTCGACAATGACGAGGGATGTACTTCTTTCCTCAACTCCACTTGCGTCACACAATGGTCCACAAAGTTCATGTGCAATTAAAGATAGAGTGTTTCTTAGTCGGTGTCTTCAAAATTTAGGTTTGATTGAAGGTTTTTCTTGCTTTTGCCATTGATCTAGCTGAAACACAGATGGAGCCTTTTCAAAATTTTAGCTTAGGGAGGACTCGAACAAGACCGTGTCTAGCTATATGGTTGATTGCACACCAAAAGTTCAGATGAGACAGATGTCAGTGCATAGCCATAACTTAGTTTCGGAGGACGCTTGAAAAGAGACATATTAAGGGAGGTTTGCCATCTTATCTCAAAGAGACAGTGTATACATTATTGTTTGCCTCGAGAATCCAGTCAATAGTATCAAACATATTCTAGATTTTGAATTGATGAAGGTGTGTTAACGAAATGCAACTTCAAGGTTTGAATCATAAGAATGGCCCAAAAGAGAATAAGTTGTGTCCAAGTCATTGACGTAGTAATACCTTGAGGTTCGTACAGTACCAATTTGGATAATCTCATATCTTATATCTCTTGAACGGGATCATTTGGTATTTGACTGTTCCTAATATAATTTATTAACGAATTTGGCGTGCGTCGTGAGCCTTTCTCGGTTATTTGCTTGGAGCAGCCGATGTCAATATACCACCTAGTTGGAACATTGTGGGGTGTCCGGGTGGCTGCTTGAGTGGTAGTGGGTTCATCTATAATCTTTGGATCCATATGTGGGGTTAGGGGGGGGGACGGGGGGGTGTTGTGTGTGTCGGGTTGTTGAGGTGGGTTAGGGGGAGGTTAGGGTTTTTATCGGTTGGGGGTGTTTCAGGAGTTGTTGGTCTTTGTGGGTTGTTTTGTGGTGGATTGATTTGTTGGATGTTTTTGGTGTGTCGGGGGGTGGATGTAGGATTATTGGTCATGTTTGTTTTATAGGTGATGTTCTGTTTTAGCTTTGGTGGGAGGGGGCGGGGGTTCTGGGGATGTTGTTTGGGGGACATATTTCTTTATTTATCAGCAATTATTAAAATTATCATCTATAATTAGTTATATCTATAATCTTGATATATACAATTTTTTTTTAACCAGTTATATGTTTTTTCCTAGGTTTCCTTGAAGTAAACCAATGTTACTACAGGCTTGGTGTATGACTTTTAGAAGCAGTTTGGTTTTCCCGAAGGTGCACTTCAGCAGTTGTGGTTATCCTAGTTAAAGGGCACACATTTCCTACTATAGTGAAGGTCTGATCAGTAGGTCTCCAAGTGTATCCAATATTTGTAAACACTTTTCTTGTTGGTTTCCAAACTTTTCTCTTTGAACTTTTCTTAACAGATTTAGATTTAGTACGAGCATTCACATCATTGATAAAATCAAGAACACACAAATCATGATTATCAGAAAAGCTTGCAACCTTATCAAATTAACCCATAGAATTTAAACGTTCACTTAAGCTTGAATGTTGCACATTTTCTCATTTACTTTAGGCTCTATAAATGTTCAACAAAACAATTCTTATTTTTCAAACTAGATTTAAGTGTCCTTGGGTGGGCTTCTACTTTATTCTTTTAAGTACTACTTGGTGTTTGTTGAATCTTATCTTTCTTTGTATTGCCTGAAGGCTGTGATCCATTAGCACTAGTAGACGGTTTTACTCCTGTAGAAGACAACATAGGTTTGTTAGAAACTAGGTTTGATGAAGAAGCTATTTTTTGTGTTTGTGTTTCCTGAGGATGTGACGGGCTTAGTGAATCTAACTCTTTTGTCCTTGTTCTTTGGGGTCACAGCCACTAATTTATCACTTGAATTGTTGATGCTAGGGTAGGTTTGTCTGATTATTATATGCATCCCTGAAATTCGTTTGGTTTTACTTTCAAGCAGAGGTATACGAAGGAAATTGTTTAGAGGATTTTGTGATTTTCCTTGTTTAACTATTTCCCTAAGAATCGCAGCATTGTTCCTGAGTGTGCCCTAGAGGTTGTCAGAGTGAGCTGTCCTATTTTTTATTCAACAATTTAGGGGTTATTGGTTCCACATCAATCTTAAGCATCTCTGGATCAATAGTGTGTTTCGTAACAACATTGTCAACTAGAGCTTTTCCTTTAAGTTTCCTTAAGTCATCCTTGAGAGCTATAATTTCCAAAACTTTTTCCTGAAGACTAGCATTTAAATTAGAGATTTCCACAGACTTTAGATTGACTTGATTAATTAAATCATCACATTGTTCTTTTGATCGAATACGTGCTGGTTTAATCGAGTCATAAAGTTGCTTATAGGGCTGTTTCAAATTCTCATTCTCAGCAATAAGCTTCGACACCATATGATCCAATTCAATATTTATTGTTTCAATCTCTTCTAAGCCCTTTTTAATCTTATCCTCATTCATTTTTCCACTTAGAGATTTAATTCTCTCTTTCAACTTCTTTATGATCGTGTCTTTCTCTTGGGACTGAGCTTTCAATTCATTTATTCAAACAATTGATCAAAACTTGGAGCACTTTGATTTGAAACGGAATTGTCCCTTTGAAAAATTTCTTTATTAAATTGAGTATCAACTTCTAAAGAGATGCAATGTTTTTCAAGAGTGGTAAAACTTTTGAACAGTTTATCGTAAATCTCTTTTTCAACAAAATCCTTTTTGTTGAGAAGCTCAGTCTCAAGTTTCAGACACTTTTAACATTCATGCACATTCAAAGAGACATTATCCATAGAAGAATTCATAATTATGTTCACAATATCTTTGTTAATGACTTGTTCCAAGAGTCGTTCGTTTTTATTTAAAAATTGATTCATTTTCACTTCAAATGTTTTTGACTCAACACGATGTTGTTCCACAGCCTGTTCCATTTGATGGAAGACATTTTGGACTTCAGAAAGTTCATCAATCAAATATTGATCGAATGTATTAAATAAGTCATTCAGAGATTTTACAAATGGTATTATTTCATCCCTAAAACAAGCTTTTGTATGTTCGAACCCCCATGAGCCCTCAGTGATGGCTGTAGGTGTGGTTCTTTCTTTGACAACCACGTCAAAACCAGCAAGATGGTATTTAAGTTTCCTCAAACTCGTATTAACCATGCTGACTTTAGGAAGTTCTTTTGGAACCTCAACTTTGGTGGGTCTACTAGAAAGAGTGGGTTCTTTAGAATTCACAGAATTTTGAGACTAAAGGCCTTGTTCAGCAGATAATTCAGTTTGTGGAACAAATCGTTTTTCAAAATCTTAAGAAAATTGATTAAGGATAGCATAATCGATTGGTGTTGTAATAACTTTCTTTTCTAACATCATAGGATCTTTTTGTTTTAAAAGCATTTTTGAACGACTCCCTTCAACAAGCATTAGGGTCTCTTCGGAGTCAGGAATCACAATAGCACTCGTATTCTTAATGACATTACCATCATAAAGCTTTGGTTCTAACTGCTGAGCTTTCTTTAGATAGAAAGGATTTTGAAAACCTAGAGCTTGTTTAGTGGTATGATCATAGAAAAACTAAGGTTTCGTCAACATGTGAACAGTTTGTGCAGATTGATCTCTTTTAAAAACAATATTATCTAACTGTTTGATCTTCTTTTCTAACGCAATCTCTCTATCAATGTTCCTAGATTCTTCTTTCTTAAAATCATTTTTCAGAAGAGTAACTGTTTGCATTAAAGATTCCTTTTCTTTTAAATGTTCAGAAAGAGTTTGTTTAAGACGATCAATCTCTACAGACTGTGCACATGAATCTGAAACGTTATTATTACTCCTTAAATCAACATTCTGTCCTTCTTTCAACACTTTAACTTGTTCCTTATATCTTTCAAGCTCAGCAGTTAAAGTATCATTGACACTTTTATTTTCCAGATTTATCTTGGTACAATTAACTACTTGGTTTTTCAGTTGTTCAATCACAGATAATATTAGTGCATCTTGTTGTGCAGAGGAGTTAGAATTCTGAACAGCTGCCTGTTGTGATTCAATCAGATACTGAGAATAAGGAATGATATTGCTATCACTGGTTATTTCAGTCTCTGAGTGGTTCACAACATTCGACTGTTCAGAAGACGGCATCGCCTGCACCGCTTGATTAATCATATTATTATTCATATTATCATGATTGTGTACCTCAGCAAGAGCATCTGAACCATAATGAGATAAATTCGCCATGAGAGCAACTTTGGCAGTGTTGAGTTCATCACAATCAGAGTCATATGCATCCAAATCATCAGCTTGATACGCAACATTGTGAGTAATGACAGTCTATGTGGCTTGACCTTCTGGAATTCTTGGATCTGCCAAAAATGCAAGTTCCTCCTCATGTAGAATTTGACCACTTGCTTGAGCTTGTACCAACAACACTTTATCCTTAAACCAAGAATCATCCCGTTTTCTCTTTGGTTTAGTGCACTGTTTGGACATGTGGCCTTCCCCTTTGCAGTTGTAACAAATGACAGTCCTTTGTTTCCCAGAATTACTTCCACTTGCTCCTGGAGTGTAAGTCCTTGAAGTACCCGCAGCTAAAGAAGTTTGTCTCCCCTGAATTGGTTGTAAGGTTACTCTTCCATTATTAATGGTAGCTTGTTGCCTAGGGTTTGACGAATTCCTCAGCTGATTATTGGTAGTAGGGTAGCGGGAAGTGACAACAGCAGTCAAGAAAGACATCATGTGATTGATGGCATCAATGGGATCATCACCTTTCTGGAACACTGGAACAATTAGATCTGAGTCTGGTTGGGAAAATTCAGGTTGTTGGTTAACTGTGGGAGCATATTCCAATTGAGGGATGGATGATGATGGAGAATAAACGTTGTGGTGAATAGACGATTGATAATCATTGGATGGATAAGTGATTGAAAGAGGTGTTGATGATTGATGAGTTGAGTATTGTTGAGACTGATAAGGTGATCCATACTGTGGAAACTGATATGGTGAAACTTGTGGTTGAAATTGAGTGTTTTAGTATGAGTTTTGATAAGTTTGATAAGGAGACTGAGTAAGCTGATGGGTTTCAACCAATGCAAGCGGATCTGAGTTGCGTTCATGCATTAAACAAACCTCATTTACATGAAATTCATGTTGTCCCAAATAAGCATGAAGTTGATCAATGTTAGTTATGTGCAAATCCCGAACTAGTTTGACATTTGTCACAAATTTGCTCCATTCAGGAGGAAGAGTATTCAAAAACTTAGGGTTTACTTGAAATTGTTCCAGTTTCATAATGTAGATGTTCATGTCATTGAGTAGCAGTGAAAATATCAAGTAAAAATCACGTAGTGTTTCCCCCTTCTTATAAGCAAACTTGTCAAATTCATCATAAAGCTTACACTCTCTTTCCTGTTTCGTCAATGAAGTTCCTTGCATGAGAAGTTGAATTCTTTCCCATAGTTCCTTGGCGACTTTATGATTGCTAACCAACGCATAGACCTCAGGTGGTAGTCCTTGGAGAATGATATTTGTTACTTTGATATCACAATTAGCTTGAATTGATTCCGTAGCAGATAACTCAGAATATGTCTTTGGTCTTGTCACTCCATTGTCCTCAATTGAAGGCCAAATGAGTGGACCATTTTCAACGGATTCAAGAATCATTCTTCCATGTTGTCTATTCATCATGTATAGCTCTATTCTGCTTTTCCAAGAATCGTACATATCCTTTTCCAACATAGGTGGACGATTGTCAGCACCCGAAAGGATCGCTTTGTCAGTAAGAGTCATCATTGAGAAATTTGTATGTTAAAAGATTACTTGTTTGATCGAACAGTGGTAGAAAGAATTTGTGTTTAATTAAGTTTTCCTTTTAAGTGTTTTAATTCTTTAAACTACACGGAATTTTACAATTCTTGACAAAACCGGGAAAAATAAGTTAATGTTTCACGGGATTTTACAAGTCAAAGAAATAAATCGTATAATTTAAAAAATTGAGTTGTTTGGTTTCCACCAAAGTGAGTTGTTCGGTTTCAACTGAAGTGAGTTGTTCGGTTTCCACTAAAGTGAGTCATACGGTTTCCACTAAAGTGAGTTGTTCGGTTTCCACTTAAGTGAGTTGTTCGGTTTCCACTGAAGTGAGTTGTTCGGTTTCAACTGAAGTGAGTTGTTCGGTTTCCACTAAAGTGAGTTGTACAGTTTCCACTAAAGTGAGTTGTTCGGTTTCCACTAAAGCGAGTTGTTCTGCTTCAACTGAAGTGAGTTGTTCGACTTGAGTTGTTCGACTCAGTTGTTCGACTTCCTCTATTTCGAAACCCAATAATTTATAAACACAAAAAGACACCCTTTTGATGGTTGTTTTGCAAAAATACTTGTACTACTAGTGTTACTAAACCTATAGGAACAAGAAAAATGAGAACTTTAAGGTTTTTAGGCCGAGAAATTTAAAATCAAGATTTTGCTCTTTATAAGGTTTCGAACATAAAAAAAATTACAAAAATGATGTTTTTCTTGATTCTAATCTTGTACACCTATATCATAAAGATACTAGATTAGATTTACCAAGGTAAATAATCCTTTAGTGTACACAATAGCTTTGAAACTAAAGAAAATATAAGAAATAAAGGACAATTTGTGCGAGTAAACAAACGAACCAAAAAAATAAACACAAAGACTAAACACACCACTCCATGGCTCTGATACCAATTAAAGAATATTAGTAATCTCTAACGACAAGAACTAGAGAGAGAAAGTGGGAAGGAAAGAAGTATTTTAGAGAGAGAGAGACAAGAACATGAAATGCATAACTATGTAAAAATACAACCAACTAACTAACCACCTCTCCAAGGCATGGAGAGGTGTATTTATACTTATAAATGGCACGTGGTCTTTGTCTTGCATAGACTAATCCATAGGCCTTTGCTAACTATGTAAGTTTCCAAAAATTGCTTAACAAGCTAACGACCGTTATCTATGGAAGTGACCGACACTTTTGTGTTTCTAACACAATTGCTTAAGAAACCCCCATAATTTCAATGTTAATCCGAGCAACCTGGACGTACATTTTTAGGTAAGTTAAGTAACATAAATGTCATGTTTTTACAAGTTCAATGATGTTTATGTATATTTTTGCAAAGTTGAGTAACCCTAAATGTCATGTTTCATAAGTTTAGTAACCTAAGTGAACAAAATGAAAGTTTAGTAACTTAGGCGAACTTTTTGAGAAAGTATAGTAACTTCTTTGTATAATAACCCCTTTGCTAACTAACTATGTAAGTTTCCAAAAATTATTTAACGAGCTAACGACTGTTATCTATGGAAGTGACCGACACTTTTGTGTTTCTAACACCTCGCCTCGGCTTGAGCATTCAAAATTTGCACGCGAAGATTTAATCCAATAGTCATAACTAAGGCTAGAACTCATAGTGGCTTGATTCTTTCCTTTTGGCTCAGTGCATTCGCCACTACATTCGCCTTTTCTGGATGGTAACGTATCTCACAGTCGTAATCACTCAACAGCTCTAACCATCGTCGTTGCCTCATGTTCAGCTCCTTCTCATCTAGGATATGCTGCAAACTCTTGTGATCAGTGAACATGACGCACTTCGTGCCATATAGATAGTGTCTCCACATCTTTAGAGCAAACACTACTGCTCCAATTTCTAAGTCATGTGTATGACCTTCTCTTTCTGCATCAAAATCGCGCCCAACTCTTTGTGCGAAGCATCACAGTAGACCACAATGTTCTCACTACCTTCGGGTACAGCCAAAATCAGCGCACTACACAGTTTCTATTTCAAAATCTAAAAGGCAGTTTCCTCCTTTTCTCCCTAATCAAACTTTATGCTTTTCTGAGTTAGCTTTGTCATAGGCTTAGCGATCCTTGAGAAACCTTTGATAAATCGTCGGTAGCAACCGAAAAGACCTAAGAATTGACAAATCTCAGTTGGAGTCTTAGGCGATGCTCAATACTTGATTGACTCAATCTTAGCAGGATCCACATGAATGCCTTCACTATCAATCATGTGTCCGAAAAATTTTACCTTTGAGAGCCAGAATTTACACTTAGAGAATTTGGCGTATAATTCCTCCTTCTTAAGTAATTCCAGGATTAACTTAAGGTGCTCTTCATGCTCCTCTTTTCTCTTGGAGTAGATCAGTATGTCATCAATGTATACTATCATGAACTTGTCTAAGTATGGTTTACACACCTGATTCATCAGATCCATGAATACCGCCGGTGCATTGGTCAATCCAAAAGGCATTACTTAGAACTCATAATGGCCATAACGAGTCATAAACGATGTTTTTGGGATGTCATCCTCACGAACTATGAGTTGGTGATAACCGAATCTCAAGTCGATCTTAGAGTAGACACTTGACCCTTGCAATTGATCAAATAAGTCGTCGATTCTCAGAAGTGGACATCGGTTATTCACAGTAAGTTTGTTCAATTTACGATAGTCGATACAAATTCCGTTGTGAGCTTAAACCGCTATTGTTAGAAGATTTGTCAACTACATCAAAGTTTCATATTTGCCTTGAATGGTTGTCTGATTAGGGGGAAGCAGTTGAACTGCTTGAAGGCATGCGGTATGAACTGGGAGGAAGTCAACTCAGTTTATACAGATTACATTGTATTCCCTACAAGTGATGAATGATTCAAGATAAAGTACGTGTTGAAGACAAAGCAAACTGTAAGATATCTATAGCTATTTGTAATTATAGGATACATTGTAAGTAATTCCATATGCCACCACATTAGGGGAAGATTCTTAGGATTAAAAATGTGGTGTCTATATAGAAATTACACTAGTTTATATTTAAGTTAAAACACAAGGGCAGAAAGTGTAATTAGCCAAAAGTGTCATTGTATTTTGCCTATAAATACTCCCCTCTAATCAACATTAAAGGGTGAAGCTCATAATTGTAATTTCCATTCCTTTTTCCTTTTTAATAAAACTTTGAAAATGATGAAAAGCTCTCTCCTCCCTATTATAACTTATTGCTACTTTGAGCTTCCCTAACCTCTCAAGATCATGAATTATGATTTCTATCAGGATCACATACAGGTTATAGACCAGACCTAGTATATACTACCTAGTTCTCTATAACCTTGGCTCTAGATACCAATCTGTCACACCCCCAAAACGGGTCTCGTCAGAATAGGCAACCGGGGGTGTGGACGTCAAGAATATCGCAACACAAGGTACAAAGAACGACCACTAAAGTGTACGTTTTGAAAACCATACTCGTTACATTGATCAAATAATAAGTTTTACATAATATCCCAAAAAAATTCAAAGTTTTACGAAAGCGAAATATAAGTTTGACAACATAGATAACGAGGTGTCCAACCAAAGACCACCAAATCCTTCTGACATGATATATGTCTGTTTGATCGTCTCTTTAGGAAAGGATTTCAAACTAATTATGGTTTAAACCGGTCACCTTTATAATAATAAGGCCATAATTTATTTAAATAAGTGATCTCATTTCACATTATGTTTTTCGAATAAAATCCTTAGAGCAAATTAGGAATAAGGGAGCGAAAAGTAGCTGTGCGTACACAATTAGCATTTATGAGTAGTGTTAGCATCAAATCTTATATTTAGCTATGATTTCGTTTTAAGCTTGGTTTGGGAATTGTGAAAATCAAGGATGACGAACTCCCATTCTTTAAGCCTTTTAAATGAATTTTGTTAAAGTTTTATACTTAGCATTTTATTTATTATTGAATAAGTAGTTAAAACGGGGGTGCTTTAGAAACAAATGATTTTAAACTCTCTTAATGAACCTTTTCTATTCTTGTTTGATGTGAGAGGTTATTAAGTTAAGGGGGTTAAAATTATTTCTTTCTTAGCGTGTATTATAATCATTGCGTGTGAGACCAGCAATGGCTAGGTGTGGGAGAATTTGATGTGTGCTTAAACACACATCATTTTAATCCCGAAAAACACTATAAAACGTGTCACACTCCCAGACGGGGCCTGGACGGAATTCGTGTCCGAGGGCGTGACGTCATCATATAGATAAGTTTTATAAGATTCCAAAAGAAATCAAACATTTGCGGAAGCGTAAGAAAAATGTAGCGGAAGCATAATTTGGTTTTTAAAAGACAACGAGTATTAATGAGAAATAAAGTCTTGATAATGGTATCATATTGCACGTAGACTCCACATAGCACGTCAAGAAGTCTAAAGTTAATCACTTGAGAAAAACATGTTAAAACGGTCAACATAAAGTTGAGTGAATTCATAGGTTTAAGTAAAACATTTATGAGAATCAAAAACGTTTAGTGAATACTGCCTTACCCGTAGATTCATAAAAAGTGTTTAGTAAACAGAAACGTTCAACCAAAGTAGTATGGACCACAAGTTTCCAAAACGTATACAGCAGTTATACCAGATACAACTTCACATAAAAGGTATTTACTGTTGCGCTAAGCTCATGACACCGAAGCTAAATTTAGTGATGCACGCAATATGCTAGATAATGATTCTGCCCTCCATGTTATGTATCCGTTTATCGAGAGCCCCGTGGGTAGTGAGCGCTACTCACCCAGATAGGGATAATTAGTCCTAATAGATCTATTTATAACACTCACGCTTACTAAGACCAATCCAGTTGGTTATACCATAATAAAAACAACCAACGTTTTTGTAAAAGCTTAAAGTACTTATATCCATAAGTAAAAACGAGTGTGATATCAATCTTGTAACAAGTTTGTAATAAATGTATACGAGTTTGAAATTCAGTAATGTAAACAAGTTTGTAAACGAGCATGTTCTCACCCCAAAATAGTAAAGTAAAAATATAAAACAAGTAAAACGTGGGGCTATGCACCTTGATGTTGCAGAACAATTAGCAGAAATGCAAATAATAAGCACAGCACAAACAGAAAACAGAACGACTCGACCAAGAAGATGCAGCTTAACTTAACGGCTAAGTCTCACTAGCTTAGGATTTGTGTATTTGGGTTTCCGATGGATGGTTAAATAAAACAAATCGAAAGGTAAAAGTAAAGCGTGTAATATATTCCGCATATATTACATATGAAAAATGAAACGAGTATATAATTCATAAAATGAATTATATAATAAGGATAAACGACCAAAAGAATAAATCAAAGTATAAATGATACGCGATGTGTATTATATAAGAAAGAAGACGAGAAAAATAAAATAGTCGAAGCATATAATACTTTCCAAGTATTATATAAGAGACGTTAGAAAAATAATTAAAACAACATAATTCGACACGCTTTTGGAAATAATTACAAAATTAATATAAAGGATTTTTGTATTAAAGTAACCACACGTTTTAAAGTTACGTATTCGTCAAACGACGCTTCTAAAGGTTTTACAAAAGTTATTATTTTGCTCATTGGTCATGAATTATAAAACTATATCTTATAATTTAGTATCTCGTTAAGTGTTTTAGCTAAACTAGTTGTCTCGTTTGTAAAGGTATAGTTTCCTTTTATTTGTCTGGTTATTGTACAATTACTAGTTAATAAACCCTAAGCCTCTATAACTCGTCCTTTTATCAGTTTTCTAATGTAATAGAAGTTTTAGTGAAATTTAATAAGTATACAAATTTATAGAATTTTTGACATGACCTAACCATTTATGTAACGTTTCCATATTTATCAAATTTCAACGTTTTCTCTTAATCAATGGATGTTGCAATTTATCCACATGTTTTACTTTATAACTAAACGAGATTAAATAAGAAGCGAAATAAATAAACTAAACACATCGTCGCGTATTTAAAACATAAACAAAATAAACCAATATCAACACCACTTACTGGGTTGTTTGGCGAAAATACACAAAACCAAACGCACCGTTATGAGCCGTTAAACACATAACCAAATGCACCCTAATAGGCTGTAAATCAGCCAACCAAACGCCCCTATTGGGCTGTTAACCATAAAACCAAACACGCACTTATGGGATGTTAAACCCATAACCAAACGCCCTTTTTGGGCTGTTAACACGACGAAACAAACAAACCCTTAGGTGTTGTTAAACCTAGAAACAAACATCCCTTAAAATAAAAAATAACACAAAATACACTTGAACCAATAACAAAATCAATGTAACCATCTAAAGGGAAAGGAGTAAAGGTAGCGGTGGGGATACGTGGCTGAGCCGCGACTATGACGATGGTGGTAACGACTGTGACGATGGTTTTGGTGGCGTCGGCGACTAGTGAAGATGGTGGGGGTGGCGACGAGGTGGATATGGTGACGGGGTAATGAAGGTGGAGGTAGTTGTGGTGGTTGTGGTGATGCGGCTGGTGGTGTGGCTGTCGTGCCGCGATGGCAGTTGTGGTGGTTGGATCTGGTGGAGATCGTGGTGGTGTAGGCGGAGATAGTTATGGTGGCCGACGTGTGGAGTTGGAGGTGCGGCGGTTGGAGGTGGTAGAGGTGACGATGGTGATGTGGGGTGTGAGGTGTGGCGGTGGGAGATGATTGTGGTGGTGGGGATGAAGATGATGGTGACGATGGGTTGTTGGCCGGAGCTTGGCCGGGATCTGGCCGGAAAAACAGGAGGGGCCGTCGGAAATTTTAGAGGAGAGGGAGAATTGTGTATATGTGTGGCTAGGGTTTGGTAATAAAATATAGGAACCCCTAATGGATGAGGTTTTTATAGTAGGAAATTTGAAAATAAAGTGGCAATTGTAAAATAGTTTAGGGTTAATGGTGTAAATATTTTTACAGGGAACAAAAGTGTAACTTTTGTTAAGAAATGGTTCCGGACTCGTTTAGGCTAGTTAACGAATGATTTAAAACACTAAAGCTGCGCCACTGCGTTCCAAATGATTTTTCCCACAAAAATGAGTATTTACATGACTGGTATTTTATAAATATTTTTATAAAATATATTTAAAATCATTATTATTTACTCCCTCCGTCCCTAAATAAGTGTCCACTATTGACTTTTGAAGTCATTCATCTTCAACTTTGACCTTAATTTATTTTGATTGTGTTATATAATACTTGATGCAAAATATATGAATGGATTGAGTTTTCAATGTATTTTTCATGAATATGATTTTCATCCAATATTATATAACACAAACAAAATAATTTAAGGTCAAAGTTGAAGAAGAATGACTTCGAAAGTCAATAGTGGACACTTATTTAGGGACGGAGGGAGTATTTGGTACCATTGGGCGTCGCGGGTAAGCTTTGTCCGTAAAAATGAAGCTTTAATTTGAACATTCGCGTTTTTAAATAAACGCTTTTGAATAAAATATTAAATAATTTATTAGATATTTTTATTTAATAAAAAGTGATAATAAAATATAAATTTAATTATTTTTGTGTCGGTACGCGTTGTGTTCAAAATTTTGCGAGGTTATTTTAGTCATTTTCTGCTTGGTTTCAGGTCTCGGGTAAAACTGAAAAGTTGTCTGGAATGGCATTTTATAACAAATGCTAGTATACCCTATAATCAATAACTCATTTTGGCGGGTCATTTTTGATAGGTCAACTTAGGAATAACATGTATCTTCTCGCTTTCAAGTCAAACAAGTTATAAAAATAAATTTGTAAATGAGAGATAATAATAATAATTATGATTTATTATTTAAATACGTTTCAAAAATTTACCGGCTACGCGGTAATCATTTTTATGTGACCGTAAAAGGTCAAAAAGTCAATTCGGAACCAAAAAGTCAAAGGGTAAAATAATCATTTAAAATATCGAAATTTGTCGGTTGTGGCATCACCTACCCCTTAAAGGAATCCCGTACCGGGATTTGATTTGTGTTAACCGATTGTATGATCAAGGAAAGATTTAAGATTTAACAAACTCGTTTTTAAACATGGCGTTGATAACTTTATTCAGCAAAAATTCCATGTTTCGACACTTCTTAATATACATAAATTTTGCCTAAGTTCGACCAGGATATATAATCCATAAAAATGAGTATTTTAGAAAAATATCATTACAAGTTTTATGATTGATATAAACGTGTTATAAAGGAAAGGCTCTTAATAGTGAAAACATCAAAACAGAAAGTGTAGGCGCGTGGGTATGTTTGTATGAAGTTTCAAATATTTAAGGGTAGAGTCTGGTTTTTAATATCGATAAGGTTCGACGATTAATATCAGACGAGGCTAAAGAATGTAAGTATTCAACTTACCTAGGAAGTACGAGGATGAATTATGGCTCAACACACCACAAGCGAACGATGCGAATAAAGTATAGCCGAACGGCTCCAACCGCGACCTAACAAATAGACGCGTCGTAGAACAAGAAATAATAATAATAAAGAAACGTTGTACAATGTTTAATAACGAAATAGACAACCATATATGTTTGTGCTTTAGTTTAGTCAACAAAATTGTGTTTTTACGAACTTATTAAGTTTATGAAGATGTTACGACGTTCTTACGAAAAATTACTACTTATACAAAGTTTCCATTTTAGAAAAGTTTTTAGTTTCGGGACGTTAATAGCATCCTCTAATTTAATCGTTTCTATATTTTCAAATACGAACTAGCGAAACACTAGCGTCTAACCAAAATTCTTAGCTCGCTAATATTTATATATATATATATATATATATATATACTATATTTATATATATATATATATATTACTATATTATATATATATATATATATATATATATATATATATATATAAACTTGTTATATTTAGAAACGAACAATGACAACGACTTATCATTTTTAGAAAATTCCTAAACCTTCGTTTTAATATTAAGAAGCTCCACGAATATTTTTGAAGGCTTTCGGCACTTAATAAACCTTTTGAATTTTTTTTTTAAAATGACGGGAAAACGATTATATATCACAATCTTGAAGTTTTAACCTTTCAAAGCATTTTTAGATGTCTGTTTACCCTCCTTTAAACTCGGGCTAGCAACTATATTTTTGTAAATCCACCATAGACTTGGCCATAAACTTGACCATAACACTGCCATATTTTCCCAAACTATCCAAAAATTCTTTTACGCCAAAACTAATCAACCAATTCCACTATAATACTAGCCTATCCTCATGGCCATCTTTGTTGCAACTCACGAATCTCACAACCTCTCAACAACAAATTATATATCCGAAATCATCAAAAATCTTCCTTATAATAAATATTCATTTTAATCATTTGAAAATCATAGCACAAACATATGGAGTCGCGAATCAAAAGTATAAGAATACATAGCAATAATAATTATAACAAACGATGATGGGATGTAGAGAGTGAGGACAGTTCGAGAAACAATATCCCCAGAATAAAGGTCAACAAATAGGAGGAGCTCGCGGGAGAGCTCATGCGATGGGTGGTGGAATATTACACGCATTCGTTAGTTCCAGGATGAATCAAATTCATTAGCTCAAGAGTGCACAAGTCAGTTAGCTCCACAAACGGTTCATGATCGTAAGGATCTGTAACGTCAAAAGAAACTTATGAATGAGATAAGGTAGTTCAAGTGAGGTCTTAAGATTCTGCTGAGCGGTAAAACACGATTGTGTTTCTAGGCCTTTTCAACGGATTTCGGTGATTATCGGGATTGAGTTCATACTCGTCTCATATTGGATACCATTAAGCCTACTCATTTATAATTTATTATTTGCATAAAGAAGCGTCCCAATTTATGTAAATAATAAATTGATAAACTTATGGTTCGATGATTTATAATTTCTTTATTTAAATGAAGAGGCGTCCCAATCCTTTCAAATAAAGAGATTATAAATTGGCCTACTTAATAATTTCTGATGCAATACGCGTACTCACAAAATCTTCAAGGTGGTGGATGACATGACGATGCCGGTTCTATAATGAGTATGGGACGAGTGTTTAAAAATCGCCTTTGGAGACGGGGAGTAAAACAATCAGGGGGGATCGACATAGAGTTCAAGATAGTTGATGAGTATACGGTTAAAGTAATAAGATAAAGATCTTTACGAACAAGTTTACATACCAATTATCATATTAAACCTCCTGTTACAAGTCCCGCCCATACAAGACTTGTAATACTTAGATTCATACATAATTCCATGTAAACAAGCTGTGATGAGTTTCGTGTAAAACGATATCGTATAAGGTTATGAAAAATAAGTTCGAGACCATTGCATCGCTCACAATGTCTTAGACAAATTTTAGAGACCATTGTGTCATCTATAATGTCTTAGAAAAGTTTAATATTTATATAGACAACTTCTATATAAGTAAATAAGGAGATATACGTAAGGCAAACATAATCGTAAAGAAAAGACAAACGCAGAGAAAAGATAACTGCAGAGAAAAGACAAACGCAGAGAAAAGATAACCGCAAGGCAAACGCAAGCTCATAGCGAGGTAGAGCTCCCGGGCAAAAAAAAATAAAAAAAAATAAACGCAACGCAACATAAACGCAGAGAGGGATGAACGCAGGGCAGAGATAAACCCATATCATAGCATGCTCAAGGAAAAATGGTTCTCAAGTATGCCATAGTAAAACCGCATATAAGTCATACATAAAAGCACGCAAGGATCACATACTCGTTATAGACCAGACCTAGATATTCTACCTGGTTCTCTATAACCTTGGCTAGTAATTATTACATAGAGCCTACAGAATTGAAGATTCAAAAAATGGTTAACATATGGGTTTTAGTGGAAGCTTAATGTTAAAATGTTTAACCATTTACATGCTACATCGAGGTAAAGGTTTTTTGCAACTTAATAGTCATTATTACTACGCTAGTTTGTGAGTGTCTAATACTTTCAAGTTCTTTTTTTATTGTTGCTAAAATGGTGGGTAATTTGAGGAGATAGAAGGTTTGGATTAAGAAGTGTAATATTCGGTTCCGTGGTTGTGAAGATCGAAGTTGATACTTTAGTCCCCGATTATTGATGACAAAAAAGGGAAGAAGATGTGTGATTTCCAACTTGTAGATCCTTGGTGTTAAGGGGAAGTTTTCATTGCGTATATAACTTCAGGGGAAGTTCGTGGCTTATTTGGTTTTTCATTTATCAACTAGGGGAAGATTGTGGGAAATTATATTTGAGGTGGGGATAAGAAAACACGAATGAAACTAAGTGCAAACAAAAGGGACCAAAGTCGTCATTGTGGGATTCTACAAGCTGAAGAAGAAAATAAAGATTGGTCAAAAAGAAGATAAAGATGTAGAAGATAAAGATTGGTCAAACTCATTAATATCTTTAAATAGTTTACATGTACATGCCTTGACCCAAGTATTTGGTCGAAAAAGAGTTAAAGATGTAGAGTTAAAAGATTTGGTCAAACTCATTAATTCTTTTAAATATTTCCATGTAAAGACTTGAATCTTATGCTATAAAAGGAAGGTCTAGGCCTTTTGTTTTAGTATCCAGAAAAGTGTGTGTTCTCATGAGAGGTGACTAGAACAAAATGTTTGTGTGTACACGTTTTTTAGGTTAGTTTTGCATAGTTAGATAGTTAGTAGATGTGTTATAAACATCTATGTATTAGTTAGTTTAGCCTCAAGGATCATTTAAATCTTGGGGATATAATGAATAAAGAAAACCTTTAAGTACGCTGATTTCTGTTTTATTATTCCGTGTTGCAAAGTTTATTAATCATTGTTACTATATCCTAGATGAGTCTTAATAACGATCTAAGGGGTCATAAAGATCTACACAACTTATGAATGAGATAAGGTAGTTCAAGTGAGGTCTTAAGATTCTGCTGAGCGGTAAACACGATTGTGTTTCTAGGCCTTTTCAACGGATTTTGGTGATTATCGGGTTTGAGTTCATACTTGTGTCATATTGGATACCATTAAGCTCACTCATTTATAATTCATTATTTGCATAAAGAAGGCTCCAATTTATCGCTAAATAATAACATTGATAAACTTCTTGGTTCATTTGATTTCAATTCTTTCTTTTTAATGAAGAGGAAGTCCCAATCCTTTCAAATAATGAGATTTAAATCGGCCTCATACTTAATATTTTTGATGCAATTATGCGAACTCATAAAATCTTTATGGTGGTGGATGGACATGGTCGATTGCCGAGTGGGTTCTCTAATGAGTATGGGACGAGTGTTTAAAAATCGCCTTTGGAGACGGGGAGTAAAATAATCAGGGGAGATCGACATAGAGTTCCAGATAGTTGATGAGTATACGGTTAAAGTAATACGATAAAGATCTTTACAAGCAAGTTTACATAACAATTATCATATTAAACCTCCTATTACAAGTCCCGCCCATACAAGACTTGTAATACTTAGATTCATACATAATTCCATGTAAACAAGCTGTGATGAGTTTCGTGTAAAATGATATCTTATAAGGCTATGAAAAATAAGTTCAAGACCATTGTATCGCTCATAATGTCTTAGACAAATTTTAGAGACCATTGTGTTATCCACAATGTCTTAGAAAAGTTTAATATTTATATAGACAACTTCTATATAAGTAAATAAGGAGATATACGTAAGGCAAACGTAATCGCAAAGAAAAGACAAACGCAGAGAAAAGATAACTGCAGAGAAAAGACAAACGCAGAGAAAAGATAACCGCAAGGCAAACGTAAGCTCATAGCGAGGTAGAGCTCACGGGCAAAAAAAAAAAAACAAAGAGTAACGCAACGCACATAACGCAGAGAGAGGATAAACGCAGGGAAGAGATAAACCCATATACATAGCATGCTCAAGGAAAAAATGGTTCTCA
Organism: Tanacetum coccineum; assembly: GCA_026074375.1. Lineage (NCBI taxonomy): Eukaryota > Viridiplantae > Streptophyta > Magnoliopsida > Asterales > Asteraceae > Tanacetum > Tanacetum coccineum. The sequence continues at coordinate 87,738 of BQNB010003243.1, forward strand.
AGTATGCAATAGGAAAAATACGTATAAGGCACACATAAAAGCACGTAAGGATCACATACTGGTTATAGACCAGACCTAGATATTCTACCTAGATATTCTACCTGGTTCTCTATAACCTTGGCTTTGATACCAATCTGTCACACCCCCAAACGAGCCTGGACGGAATTCATGTCCGAGGTTGTGCATTCATCATATTGCGAAAATCCGAACACAAGGCACAAGAGAACGACCACTAATGGACGTTTTGAAAATCATAACTCGTTGCATTGTTTAAAAATAGATAAGTTTTATAAGATTCCAAAAGAAATCAAACATTTGCGGAAGCGTAAGAAAAATGTAGTGGAAGCATAATTTGATTTTTAAAAGACAACGAGTATGAATGAGAAATAAAGTCTTGATAACGGTATCATATTGCACGTAGACTCCACATAGCACGTCAAGAAGTCCAAAGCTAATCACCTGAGAAAAACATGCTAAAACGGTCAACATAAAGTTGAGTGAATTCATAGGTTTAAGTAAAACATTTATGAGAATAAAAAACGTTTAGTGAATACTGCCTTACCCGCAGATTCATAAAAAGTGTTTAGTAAACAGAAACGTTCAACCAAAGTAGTATGGACCACAAGTTTCCAAAACGTATGCAACAGTTATAACAGATACAACTTCACATAAAAGGTATTTACTGTTGCGCTAAGCTCATGACACCGAAGCTAAATTTAGTGATGCACGCAATATGCTAGATAATGATTCTGCCCTACAGGTGTCCGACCAAGACACCCCAAAGTGTTCCGACATGTTATGTATCCGTTTATCGGGAGCCCCGTGGGTAGTGAGCGCTACTCACCCGGATAGGGATAATTAGTCCCAATAGATCTATTTATAACACTCACGCTTACTGAGACCAATCCAATTGGTTATACCATAATTAACGGTTCATGATAGTTTCGGGCAAGAAAGTGGTCTAATCGCTACTTAGGCAACACGTAAACAGGGAGAGTAAATCAAGATACTTGTGTCCATAGTAAAAACAACCAACGTTTTCGTAAAAGCTTAAAGTACTTATATCCATAAGTAAAAACGAGTGTGATATCAATCATGTAACAAGTTTGTAATCAATGTATACGAGTTTGAAATTCAGTAATGTAAACAAGTTTGTAAACGAGCATGTTCTCACCCTAAAATAGTAAAGTAAAAAAATAAAACAAGTAAAACGTGGGGCTATGAACTCACCTTGATGTTGCAGAACAATTAGATGAAATCAAATAATAAGAACCACACAAACAGGAAAACAGAACGGACCTCGACAAGAAGAATGAAGCTTTACTTAATGGTAAGTATACTAGACTTGGTTGGTGTATTTGGGTTTTCCTAGGATGGTTAAATAAAAAACAAATAGAAAGGTAAAGGTTAAAAAATAAAAGCGTGTAATATATTCCGCCATAATTACATTATGAAAAATGAAACGATGTATTATAATTCATAAAATGGAATTATATAATAGGATAAACGACCAAAGATATAAATCGAAGACTTATAAATGATACGCGATGTGTTTTATATAAGAAAGAAGACGGGAGGAAAAAATTAAAATAGTCGAAAAGCATTTAACTACTTTCCAAGTATTATCTAAGAGACGTTAGAAAAATAATTAAAACAACTTAATTCGACACGCTTTCGGAAATAATTACAAATTTAATATAAAGGATTTTTGTATTAAAGTAACCACACGTTTTAAAGTTACGTATTAGTTAAACGACGCTTTTAAAGGTTTTACAAAAGTTATTATTTTGCCCATTGATCATGAATTATAAAACTATATCTTATAATTTAGTATCTCGTTAAGTGTTTTAGCTAAACTAGTTGTCTAGTTTGTAAAGGTATAGTTTCCTTTTATTTGTCCGGTTATTGTATAATTACTAGTTAATAAACCCTAAGTCTCTATAACTCGTCCTTTTATCGGTTTTCTAATGTAATAGAAGTTTTAGTGAAATTTACTAAGTATACAAATTTATAGAATTTTTGACATGACCTAATCGTTTATGTAACGTTTCCATATTTATCAGATTTCAAAGTTTTCTCTTAATCAATCGATGTTGCAATGTATCCACATATTTTACTTTATAACTAAACAAGATTAAATAAGAAGCGAAAGATATATAACTAACACATCGCCGCGTATTTAAACTAAACAAATAAACACACCCTTTAGACTTCATCGAATCGCGAGACAATAATAAAATCCAATATCCAACACCACTTAGTCGGTTGTTTGGCAAAAACACACAAAATGAAACGCACCCTTATGGGCCGTTAAACACATAACCAAACGCACCCTAATAGGTGTGTTAAAACATCCAACCAAACGCCCCGATAGGCTGTTTATCCTTTTTTAAACCAAACCGCACTTATGGGCTGTTAATACCCTAACACCAAACGCCCTTTTTGGGCTGTTAACACGACGAAACAAACAAACCCTTAGGTGCTGCTAAACCCAGAAACAAACACCCCTTAGAATAAAAAATAACACAAAATACACTTGAACCAATAACAAAATAAATGTAACCATCCAAAGGGAAAAGAGGTGAAGGTAGTGGTGGGGATATGCGGCTAAGCCGCGGCTGTGACGATGGTGGTGACAGTTGTGATGATGGTTTTGGTGGCGTCGGCGACTAGTGAAGATGGTGGGGGTGGCAACAAGGTGGATATGGTGACGGGGTGATGAAGGTGGAGGTGGTTGTGGTAGCTGTGGTGATGCGGCTACTAGTGTGGCTATTGTGCTACGATGGCGGTTGTGGTGGTTGGATCTGGTGGAGATCATGGTGGTGTAGGCGGAGATGCTTATGGTGGCCGACGTGTGGAGTTGGAGGTGCGGCGGTTGGAGGTGGTAGAGGTGACGATGGTGATGTGGGGTGTGAGGTTTGGCGGTGGGAGATGATTGTGGTGGTGGGGATGAAGATGACGGTGACGATGGGTTGTTGGCCGAAGCTTGGCCGGGATCTCGCCGGAAAAAAAAAAAAAAACACAGGTAATGGGTTCTACCCTAACAATATTAGTATTCCCACCTTACACACCCATTATCATCATATATTTATCTACCTCATCCTGTACTACTTCATACCACCTCCCTTTAACCCCACGTACTAACCCTTACCTCCCACTTTTACTCCTTACCTTCCCCCCCCATTACATAACTACTGTTATCCTTATTATCATCACATTACCACCCTTCTTCCCCCTAATTATCAATTATTCACCAATTCCTTACATAACTACTTATCATTTATTTACCACACCCACTGTACACTCCACCATTATCCCCCCCCTACAATGTGTGTGTGTGTGTGTTGAGTGGTATGTGTGTGTGTGTGTGTGTGTGTCATTTACTCCCATCCATCACTACACATCCCACCCCCCCCCAACTCAACACACCTACAAAACTTCACCTCCACAAAAACAACTACCAAAAACACCCCCTACACACCCAACATTATCCACCTACCCTCCACATCCCACAAAATACACATCAACCCTACACCCAAAATCATACTCTCCATAAATCCATTAACACTACCCTCCCCCCAAATCATTAAACCCCCAATTTCCAATCACCCCAAATACCCCCCCCCCCCCCCCATTTATCCTTCCACTTTCACCTATTTCCATATATCAACCCCCCCTCACCCCCCTCCCCCCTCACACACACTTCCCTTACCCCCCCCCCCCCCTACTAAAGACACCATCACACAATTAAAACCCCACCATCACAACAAACCCCCTAAAACTCCCAAAACCCAAAAACAAATAAACCACAACCCCCCGTTCCCAACACATCCCCCCCCCCCCACAAACCAAATCACCACCATAATACAAAAACGAACTTGTAGCCCTCAACCTCGCCCCCGCCCAGCACCTCTCCTCAATGTTTGTGTGAGTGTGTCCACGATCTCTAATTACCACCATAACACCAATCAATAAAACTGACCCCAAAAATAGAGAGAGCGAGAGAGAGACATCACATGTTTATGTATTTAACTTATGCAGGCCCTCAATACTATCCCTTGAATATTACAAACATAAGCCAACAATCACACACCACCTAAACAATTTCACACCTCTCAATACACTAAGAACCCAATAAAATAATATACTCCATAACATATCCCGACACATATATTAACCCCCCCCATCCATACCTCCCATCTAGTCACACTAACTTACCCATATAACTCAAGTCCACCCTAACTGTTCTTAACCACCAAAATCTAACACTAACACACAAACTCTCACCATCAATACCAACCCCCACCCACACATCAAAAAACATAAATTGCAACACAGCTGTCACCTTCTATAGAGAGACATAAGCAAACAACTTGTCCACCACTATACTACACCCCATAAAACCTAAAACAAAACACTCCGCCCCGGGTCTTATCAACCACCCCACCCCCCTCTGTCCCCATATCCATGTCACCCAAACCCACAAGTTACACCCTGCACCCCCAGCCGATTAACCTAGAAAACATACACCACATCAACACACTCTATATACACCCATACTCACCACAGTGACACCTCACGCCACCACACTGACTAACCCTATTTCTACACAGTCCACACCCCAGAACCCCCCATATCCGCTTCTCTTTCCAAGCCTCAAGTCCTACATACCCACTCCTATCACCCATCCTACTCACCCCCCACAACCCTCACACCCGCACCAATACTAAACACATATCACCCAACCTCAATAAAAACTAATTTCCCCCAGTAATCCACCCCCTACCCACTCTCTCACACTCACTCTCTCACACAAACACATATCATGTGTCTACTAAGTGTCTTATATCAGTCTCAGTATTACTCGTTCAAACCAGTCCAGAACTTTGAGTGTGCATACACAATGATATGATACCCGGAGAAAATTTGAAAAATGATTGACTCCGCTTATAAATCTTAACAACGTGCTTCTATCATCTACTCATAGTATATAGCTATATAAATTAATAGAACTAAAACTCGTACAGACATCCCCTCTTCCACTTTCCCCCACAAGTAGACCCGCTCACAAAATATATTAGACAAGTCCCAGTCTAAATGATTGACAAGACCGCTTACCCGTGCTCAACCACGAACTACTCAATCACTGTCCTGTCACATCATCCATATAAACACCCAAGATATTGAGAATATAGAACCCCTTAAGTGTTATATAATATCTCACCACTCACATGACATTCTGTCTGACCATCACCCCAGTTACTACACTACGCTCGCACCTTAACGAAAACTACACCCAGCCATAGTCCTCCCACTCCCACTCGACATAGCTAGTAACTTAATAACACATGGAGTATCCAGATCCAGCCTCCATCTACCCACACAAAAGTTCTCAACCACACCTGTCCTCACACAAATCCTACTCCTACGTACCACTCACCTGACTCACTAGACGTGTCAACCTCACCTCCACATACTCATCTAAGATCTACAGACAGACTCGTCTTATCTCAAACACAAAGACATCATACCACACTACACACAAACCACGATAACACTGTTATCCTCCTGTACTATACACTCCCACACATACCCTCCTATGTATTCCTAGTAATCACACTCACAACTCCTACCTCCTCTATACCAACACCTCACACAACCGAAGACATCAAACACACTATCCCAAAAAACCCTCTCCTCGCCAACTCACCCTATAATTAATGAACAGTATGACACCACACCTACTCCCCCACTGTGTCTGTGATCCACGATATAGATAGTAACGCCTCTTCCTAATAACAACCCCTAAACACCACTACAAAACCCCCATAATTCATAACATGTGCACCACCATACTATCTAGTGTGATTAACCGATAACCCCACAGAACCACTTCTCTCTCATCACAGTGTACTAGACCATCAACTCCTCCTCAAAGTCACAGATAGACAGCAACGACCCACATCTGCTATTCATCCGCTACATATGCAGATAGCATCGCCAGAACTATCAGTATCGATTCGCTCTCTGATCACACGCTATCACATGTGTCCTAGATATATACTATCCCCCCCCACCCTAATATCCACCCAGCTACGATATGTCTACCTCTTCTCTCCTCTCGCAGCATACACCATACAAGAGTGTGCGAAAGAGAAAGACACGACTCTACCGCCAATACAGTCTTCCTACCCAAACCCTCTTTCTGTCATAACACTATGTGTCTCACCTATCATCACCACTACCTATGATCTAACTCAGTGTCTCTAGTCATATGAGACTATCGTCTGTTGTGATTCTATTGTGAAGTTTCGACTCACTAGTCATTTCCCTATAGAGATGTAATCTGAAGATACCCATACATCCTGATCTCAATCTCTCGTGATCTAAGCACTGTGAATATTTAGAATGTGTCCTCGTCTCATAGAATACAGCAAATAGTTGAGAGAAGACTACACCTGATTGAGTCTGCACTACTGAAACTCATGAAGCAAATGTCCCAACTAGACCACACTAGATGTTGTATAGAACTCTGTTTCTAGTGAGACCGTCCGAGACAAGAAAACGACCGAGCTGTGAGACACGACCATACAAGAACACTCTCCCCCAATAACCGAGCTATCTACTGTCTTAGTTCTGTAGCGCCTATTAATAGAAGAGACCCTAGATATATAATATTAGAACTAGACCAAGATATACTAGATCAGAGATATACAGTCCTCACATCAATAACCACATACCTCACATATCGTGAACATACAAGAGCACCTACTCCATCACTACAAATAAATAAGATACAGACTGCTTTACATACCAGGGTCTACATGAGACGACAGTGTACCACACACACGCGTCCTCGTCAGAGTACCCTCTAGATAAGTAACTCACCCACCAATACCACTCGACACCACTAAGATCCGCCAACATATCACAACAACGCCACCAGACAACATACTTTGGCTGTAGATTTAAAATAGTTGCCTCGACATAGGTTCCGTTATCTGCTCCCCCTAAAATTGACAGATTTCCTAGTCTGGCTATCCTGACTGAGCTCGTCATGTAGAGCGCCCTCTATGCGCAGCTTTCGTGTACATTTGAGTCTAAGCGACCACATGTGTGAGGAAATGAGTAGTAACAAGTCTGTTAGTAGCATAACATGAGCACTTTCTCGCTGTTAGACATATAGACGCAACCGCGATCAATAAGTGTGACTCTAAGTAATCTCCACATATTTCAGGACCTCACACTACCACACCTCAATGTGTAGTTATCAAACCAGCAGCTATACTCCTCCTACTCTTACTCCGCGCTCCAAAATACATGATGTGTAATGATTGATCTTCACGTGTTCGCGCCGCAGCGCCGATGTGCGTCTTGTGATTTGTGAGGTGCAGAACCTTCCTTGCCCCCTCGCGCCTCCACGTAGAACATCGAATGAACAGATGAGAGCAGGGGAAGAGTGATTAGAGAGAATCATATACCATATATAATAACCTCATTTTACTTATTTGAAGTCATTAGTGGTGATTAATGGCGATTATCTTTAAATGTAAACATCATTAAAATTATAAGAAAACAGTATGACGGATTTAAGAAAACTTAGTAATGATGTAAGAGGATGTGACATAAAGTGCTAAACCGTGTGTTAGAATTCAAGACACAAAGCTTTCAAGCTTATAACCCAGATTAGGTTTTCCAAAACCCTAATCTTTCCTTTTTCTTTTCTTACTTGAAATGATGACTACAATGTCTTCCCAACACCTTAGAATACCTTAAGTATGTTGTGTATAGGGTTGTATATACTTAGAAAATCATTTGATAATCGAGAAACTATGGATACCCAACATTGGCAAAGTTGGTACTTTATGTTACATTTCCTGGGAATTTCCTTATCTTTTTTAAAGAAAATCCAAGTGTTTGAATAACTTGAATTAAGTGATATTTTTACTTTACTTGCCGTTAGAGATAAAAACATAACCCTACCCGTATATACGTAAATAGGCCAAAATTTTAAAATCTAATTATAAGAGATACTTGCTTACCATCTGTGTCTTCTCAAGGATGACCCCACATGGAGAAGTTAGTGGCTTATGAAACACTTTCATATGCTTTTCAATCTCTTCACTATGAAAAGCCAGTCCATATTTCTCGCAATGAACGTGGTTCTTAACCTCTTTAGTCCTCAACACTATACCACATCCTTATGTTGACAAATGATATTATGTCTCCTGCAATACGCCTCGTGAAGTGCTATGGTTCTCAAGTGTAACACCCCCAAATTGGGTCGCAGCGGAATATGGGTCCGAGGCGTGTTACTTCTCAGATCAATAACACAAGATATATATAGAACGACCAAAAAGTCGTTTGAAAACGATACATTGGATTTAACAAAGTAATTGTTACATAAGCCCGAAGCTTAACTTGTTCACTTGATCAAAATACAAAGATTTTCAGCCCATAACAGATAACAAAATGAAATGCGACAAAATCTTTAATGCATGACATCCAATTCAAAACCACCAATGTATCCATCGCACCTTGTGCTTATTGATCCCCTGAAAAACATTGCTTTAAAACGTCAACAATAATGTTGGTGAATTCATAGGTTTGATAAATCATATATTGTAGGACCACAAGATCTCCCAAGTGTATGATAATGCAACAGATGCAGATATCATATAAATGTAATTACGTTGCTCTAAGCTCATGACACTGATGCTTGACATGTATGGATGCCAAATTAATGGCCGTTTGCCCGTGGTGATGTTCTAACCCGCAACATCCTATATTCGACATGGTATACGTTCGTTTCGCTAGTGATAGCTAATCACCCGAACGGGGTTGTCAAACCCAATAGATCTATTCATAACATTCGCGCTCGTAATTAACAGTTCATGATAATGGGCTCAGATTGGGTTATCGCTACTTAGGCAACATGTAATCATAATATGAAACTTAACCACTTGTGTCCAGTTGTAAAACATTGCATGTTTTTCACCCCAAAAACTTTGTAAAACAAAAGCATGTAAAACGTGGGGCTATGAACTCACCTTGAGTTCTGATAATCCAAATATTGCAGATAAAGCGTCACGTAAAAGATCGAATGCAACCTAAATTATCATAGGTCGTATAAGTACCGAGTACTTTAATTGATAACATTGAATGTAATCCTATAGATTATATCGTACTATCGTTCGGGCTATCATAATTAAAGAGGTCATGACATGACGTTCGAGGAGTTAGGACACTTTAAATCGTAAATCCAACAACTCGTCGAAACGCCATCCGAAGAGGCCTCATTATGAAACTCCCTAGTAATATAGTACTTTGATAACCACATAATATTCTATATAGCTCAATCACCAACTAATGGTTTTGGTAAAATTGTGTTTAATAAGTTAAAACGTTTATAATTACCGTTTTAGTAAAACTGGCGTAACTTTCGCGTTTTAAACCCGATTCTTGCGTTTCTTATGTCCATCTTTTCGTATTAAGACGGGTTATCGATATTTGACATTTTCATAAATTTTCTCCCCTGATGAACAGTAACTTTTACTGTTCATAACAGACATGTGTTTTATATAATTCGTATTTGTCGTCGTAAAACTCGTAAATGTCGTATTTTATTCGTTATAGCTCCGTTTTTAATGATTCTTTCGAGGACGTTCTCGTATTTGAAAGTTCTATATTTTTAGGAGGTTTACAAAAATATAACTTTCTGTCATGAATAGTAACTTTTATAAAAATAGTTTTATAAAAGTATTAATTGTCGTAAACTCGCGAAATTCATAACTCGTTCGTTATTAATTGAAAAATTACGATTCTTATCATTTTGGAATCCTAAAAATGTGTATTATTTATTAAAAATATTAATACTTGCTGTTTATAAATTTTATAAAAATGTTTTTATAAAAATTTACTTACGACTTCGTTTATTAACGTATAACTCGTTTTTAACGTAACTTTTTCGTTATTAATCCGTTTAACAAGTTTCTTACCTTTTCGGAATCGTCGTGAAATGTATTATCTTATAAAAACATAAAATAGATATGTTAAATGTCGAATTTTGGACAGAATGTTTATGCTAGTTTGTTAAGTGTTTAAACATGTAAGTGTTGTATTTCTTGTGCAATGTATAAGTAGTAACATGCATGGCTAGTCAAAGGAACATAAAGTAAGTCTTAGGAATGGCCATGGTATGGTCTTTGGTCAAGGTAAGCTAGGTATGGTGTGCCATTAAAGAAGTATGGTGTGCATTGAAGAAGTATGGTGCACATTTGACCAACTTGGAAGATTTTCTTTATATCTTTGCCATAAATTCGGCAAACATGAGATATATATGATATATTTAGCAACTTTTATGTATTGGGTATAAAAGTGGGTATTTGTTGAAGCGTAGAAAAGTTTTGGTGGTTCCGGGAGTGCCTAAACGCAATTTATCGCGAAACGTATACACTTAACGTATCCGATAAAAATAAAATGAACAAAGTTAATAATTATCCTCAAAATAATTACTTAACCCTTGTTTGATGTAAACATTTAATTGTTTGATGCCCGTTTACATTGAACGCTAATTTTTGGCGTACGCGATTTAACCTATCGCTTATGATTTAAAGTGAACACGTACATTACAAAAAGTACATTTCGGATTTGTTGACGTCGTCAATGACTTGAAAACACAGGGTGTTATAATTCCCCCTTGATGTGAGTAAACTTATCAAATGCATCATACACCTTACACTCACTTTCCTGCTTTGTTAAAGAGGTACCTTGCATCAATAACTGAACTCTCTCCCATAAATCTTTAGTAACTCTGTGATGATTCACAAGTGAATAGATATCAGCAGGAAGACCTTGAAGAATGATATTGATGGCTTCCATATCACAATCAGCTTGAATTTTTTCAGCAGCAGATAATTCAGCATATTTCTTTGTTCTGATCACACCGTTCTCTTCAACCGTAGGCCAAATGAGAGGACCGTGTTCAACTAATTCAAGTATCATTCTTCCGTGTTCTCTATTTTGCATGTATAATTCCATTCGACTTTTCCAAGAATCATACAGGTCTTTGTCCAACATAGGTGGACGATTATCAACACCGAAGAGTATCATGTACTCAGCAATAGTATTCTTTTGTCCAAGTGAAATAATTGAATCCATTTCAATGTGATAAGATTAAGATGATCGTACAGTGATTGGAGGTTGTTGTGTTAAAGTGAGGTTTGATTAATGAAATTGAGTCTTTCGGAATACACGGGATTTTACAATTCTTGATAAAACCAGGAAATTAAGTTATCACGGGATTTTACAAATCAAAGAACAACCGTATGATTCACCTAATAAACGTATATAGTTGTCCTTTGAAACAAACGTATAAATCGCCCTTGTGAAGAACAACGTATAATTCGCCTTTAGAAATATACGTATGTATAAATCGCCTTCAGAAATATACATATGTATAAATCGCCTTCAGAAATATACGTATGTATAAATCGCCTTCACAAATATACGTATGCATAAATCGCCTTCAAAAATATTCGTATGTATAAATCGCCTGAGCAAAATAACATGTATAAATCGCCTATAGGAACGTATAAATTGCCTTTAGAACACGTATAATTCGCCTAAAGGAAGAATTACGTATAATTCGCCTATGTAACACTTATAAATCATCCAAAACACTACGAAACTCAAAAATCAAAAATCTTAAAAAGACTCAATTTTTGATGTTTTTATCTGATTTTTCTTGTACTTCTTAACTATCTAAGACTATTAGAACCTTAAAAACACAAACTTAAACATTTTTGACATGAAAAATTTGAAATTGAGATTCTTGGTACAAAACCCTCTTTTTAACCAAAAAGACTAAAAAAGATGATATTTTTTATAGTTTTTGAAAGATTTTCTTTTACTTTTAGTCTAAACTAAGATAAATAAGAAAGAAAGTTAAAAGATTTATGGTTTTTAAACCCTCAAAAGGTGAAAACCTTTTGATGGATTCGAACCAAACTCACGCCTAAAACGAGTATAAAAAACGCACATAAAAACCTTCACAAACACCTCATGGCTCTGATACCAATTGTAGAATCTCTTAACACATGTAAGGAATGATTCACTTAGAGTTTTAGAGAGAGAAAGTAAAATGATAATATTACCTTAGTGAAAGTGTGAGAAAATGAACAACCAACACCCTCTCCATGTGTGGAGAGTGTATAAATACGCTAACCAAGGCCGGCCATGGGATTTAACATGGGCTTTCCATTAACCTTTAGCCCGGTTAGCTTACTAGCATTACATTATGACTTACTACGAGCTACGACTAACTATATTAGTAGTGATTGACACTTTTTCGTATTTCTAATAGATGACTTATCCGAGTCCGCGTTACGGCGTAACATAGGCGACAAGGTTACGCCGTAACATCATTTTAGCCTAGAAGATTGGAAGGCTACGTAAGCCAGGTTACGGCGTAACATCTCATAACTGTTACGCCGTAACAGTTTCAAAAAGTAAAAATAGAGCCCTCATCCGTCTCATTCAGCATCACTCACTTCCACAACTCACAACACAATCCCAAGGGGTGAACCAAGCCCTCAAGGTCTGAAGCATTTCACCAGAAGGTTTAAGGGAGAAGTCACTTTACACATTTCTTGTATATAATCGTTTATAACATTCACTGTAAGAACAATGATGATTCAATCCATGTTTACTTTCATTAATTCTTACATTACTGTTACCATGAGCGGCTAAGCACTCTTAATGCTGGCCTAACCATGTAATTGCTATTGATATGATTATTGTTTCCTGTTTAACTATGGTTCTTTTAGATATCCTTATAGCCTTTCATCGATCCCTGTGTTTTGGTAGTATAAAGGGTGGCTTAGATCTTGTTAATCCTGTTATTAGACTTACCTTGTTGAACCTGGGATTAGCGAGGTACTAGGGTAGCTTGGCACCTATCCCTAGTGTAGGAATTTACCACATTACCGCCTTTGCCATATTAAATACTTAAAAAGCACAAGAACTCTTTCAAATGATGTTACTAATCGGTTTAGATTATAGATTGGTCTTAAGGATAGTTGGGGATTAACCACTATAAACTTGGATGCCCTGCTCGTGTGAACGTAGGGGAATATGGGATCGCAGAGTAAGTATAAGATAGACCTCAAATGCCAATTCAGGTTTGTCGATATTAGAACCACTAATGGAACTTATAATTGAACATTGCACAGGAAAATGTAATCATAGCATTAGTAATGAAATGGTTAGGTTAGCACGCTTTTCTCCCTAAATTCTTCTATCACTTTACTTTACTGCATTTACTTTTCTGTAGTTATTAAAATCAACTTAAAACCATTTCCAAACGTGACATAATCAAATTAGAACTAGTAAACCTTAGATCTTGGGACGACCTCGGATTTACCAAACTACTGCACTATATACGACCGGGTTCTCTGCGCGTTAGTGCATGTATCGGTAGACGAGTTTTATAAATTTAAAACATGGCATTTAATTGTTTAAAACAATTTATGCATCAAGTTTTTGGCTCCGCTGCCGGGGAGCTAAAATTAGTTATAATTTTAAATTCTATATATATTTTTTGAATTCTTTTGTAAGTATATTCTGTTAGTTTTTATTGTCAAATATGGAAGATGACATTGATATCAACACACTCACCATGGAGCAATACCTAGATTGGGTCCAAGACGACATTAGACCAGGCGTGGTGAAACCCAAGATCGGCAATGACGTTGAGTTCAAGATCAATAGCAACTTTATAAGTGAATTAAGACGCAAACTCTTCAAAGGTACCGATGATAAGGATGCACACGAACATGCGCGGAGTGTTTTAGAGATTGCATATCTTTTTCACTTCCCTGGCGTCACTCACGATGTCGTTATGCTTAGAGTGTTTCCTATTACACTAAAGGGGCCAGCCTTAAGATGGATAAATAAACTTTCAGCAAGGTTAGTCACTATATGGGATCTTCTTGAGAAAGCATTCATTAGGAAATATTATCCACCTTTTAAAACTGCCAAGAAATTAGAAGAAATCTGCAATTTCAAGCAAGAGATGGACGAGTCGTTGTATCGTGCATGAGAAAGGTATAGTGATCTTTTATATAGATGTCCTCAGCACGACCTGAACAGCCAACAAAGGGTTTATATCTTCTACATTGGACTATACATACCTACTCGCATAATGCTTGACTCTAAGGGGTTTATTCCTCTGATGACACCAACTCAAGCCCTTAAATCAATACAAGTCATGGCAGACCATTCACATAATTGGTATGATGAAGCAACCACTAAGGAAAGAATTGAAGGTAGCTCAGATGATGTCGATATAAAGCAACTTGATGAGAATATTCATGTTTTTCAAGTGAGTTCCAAAACCTCGCAGGGCTTGTGCTTAACCAGTGAGTGGTACCCTCCAAAAATAGGACCATTTGTTGAGCAGAACAAGTATAAGAGAATCCTTGAAGGAAAACGCATCATCAATTTTGCTAAGACTTAATTAGATAACATGCCGCAATATTAATGGATAGGAAATTCATTCACAAACAACAGACTCAAACATAATGGCACATAAAAACACAAACAAAGAACCTGCAGAAAAAAACTTATCAATTACCCAAACAGTCCTCATTAATACAGGTGAAAAAGTCAAGGCAAGAACGACCATGGGTAAGGAGAACGTAAAGGAGCCAGTTCCTCGTGACGTACCAGTTGTTCAAACTAATAACCACCAAAAAAATTCTAGGTAGCCCTTCAAGAACTCAGAAACTGCAGATGGAATTTCTAAGTTAATTCCATCAAAAATAAGCACATGAAAAAACAGGACGCAGGTAACACGTATACAATTTAGGATATTACAGTCAAAGAATGTAGATAGGTTTAGCAAATACTCCACACCTACATACACACATTCACCCCAAACCTTGAACAATGGTGCATAGATACGTAGAGACACTAGACCATCCATGATAAGAGAAAGTATGTAAGGGAAAAAGGATCAGATTATGAATATACCCTCTACAAGATCATGTAATGCAACCTTGACCCCTCAGATACAGTTCACATCACACACCCTGATACAAATTAAGCAACCGGCTGCTAATCCTATATTGTCACGGAGATTGAGGAGGAATTTGCTAATAACACCAGTTTTTCGAAAAGATAGATAGTAACCTGTTAAACGATTAAAAGCGCTCTTTTAAAAGACATATGAATATGAGACCTACATTCATGAATTACTACACCCAATAAAGCCAATCATCACACGAAACCGGTAAGCGCAAAAGGGAAATGAAATCACATCAAACAAAAGGTTTTAATTTATCCATATCCCCTAAGCCAGTAGCTGCGCGAAGTTTACACGCCTTTATGAGTTCACATTCTACACATCAACCCGCAATAGATTTCAATAGAGGGGAGGAAAACCCATTACTTAGTAAAATAAGATGAGTCAAAGCTCGTGACTCCAAACCCAAAAACAAGCGCAACATGGAGAGCAACCCCATGCTTATCCTTTTATGTAGTTTAAATCTCTGCAAATTAGTTGGTTTTGTATTGTTCTAACTTCATTTTGCAGGTTCTCACAGCAAGGAATTACAATTTAAGGTCTTCTCAACTCGTTGTCATGTGGTAAAAAGGTTATGTCTAAGCGTAACCACATTAGTTATGCCGTAACAGATATAATTACGGCGTAATCTCCTCTATAAGTTATGTCGTAACCTTTCTTGATTCAAATTTTCAAAAAAATTTAAACTACATGATTACGGCGTAACCAATCCCATGACTACGCCATAATCTCTTTCTGAAAACCTAAAATGAGTTCGAAATATTTGCTAAAACCTTGTAATACCAGAAAATAACTTTGTCGGTAATGTTTCTCTGAAAACCCTCAGCTAGACTTCACACGTACTACTTTAGGCCCACCAAGTAGTTCAAAAGGGATTGTTGCATATTGCCTAACTACAAACCGTGATCCCTACGATAGTGAGTTAGGACTTATGGTATATTTATCTTTGAACGTTAATGCTTGTTGTTATCTATGTTTTAAAGGGAAAAAGTGGCTCAATAGACGCTTTGCAAGAATTCTGCTCTTGCATTTATCTCTCGATGAGGAGAGCAACACTCAGGGGAGTCCTTTGTTATAATTCTACTCTTACTCCAATTTATTTCATTTCCTTAAATGTACAATAAGGACATTGTACAAAACAAGTGGGGGAATGGGAGTTGAATTACCACTTGACCTATATTTGCCTTCGATTTTCTAGTTTTCTTTGAAAATTATGCCAATTTTAAAAATTTTAACATGTTTTTCCTAACAAACTAGAATTAATCTTTTCCGAGTACACTATATCCCTTAATTCAATTGGTGAGGTTAAGCCTAATATTCCATTTCCATCTATTATACAAAAATCCACCAGTAGTATTGTAGACTTTAAAACTTGGCCTGTACATCTTTTCGAGACCTAATTGAGTAGTGGAAAAGACGGTTCAAGAGGGTAACATATTAGGAATTCACCCAAAAAGCATGTGTGTGTGTTCATCAACTTGTCACACTGACTTGTCGACCTCCCTATGTAAAACCCATTGTTCCCCTAGATCACCTTGTTAAACCTATCCTTGTTAAACCCGATATGTTTCATTACACCATTTAGCCTTAGCCTACCATGTAGTCTTTATTTTCTTTGTGTTGAAATCTCTGGCATGGTTTGGGGGAATGGTCGAAAATTTTATGCATTCGTGGAAGACCTATCATTAATGATCTATAAAGACCTCCATGTATCATCACTTTCAATATGGTTTATCTTAAGTGGGGGGATGTGCGTATAATATCAAATGCTGCATGGGCAATAATAAAAAGATATAAACTCCTGTAGCATTTGCATGTTTAAAAAGAAAAGATGGTGCAACTATAAGCCATCTATGTGCTAAAAAATGTAAAGATGGTGCAACTATAAGCCATCTTAATAATTGTGAAGAATAGAGCTAGTGGCCCATAAGTAAAGATCATATTTTCAAACTTAGACTCTTGGACTCATGGATGGACAATAGCTAGTTATGACAACCTTAGATTACTTTAGACTATTTGTTTCGTGTTTTTATTTAATAACAATTATTGTGTATCTTGTATCTTATCCTATCCTATATCATTCTACTTCCCGACCATTGGTTTTGCTCGAATGAGGGATTTGATTGCAATCATGTATGTCTATTCCATCGTTATGGATGTGTATATGTGATTTTTTCGCCCTTGTTGGTGTAACTCTTTTGGGTAAGGATTACAGGATGATTCACCTTGTTAAACCTGTTTGTCACCCATGTTGCCTTTGAGACTGTTTAGACCCTAATTCTAGCTGGTGAAGATTTGTGTACTTTCCAAGCTTATGATAGAATACATGTTATGACTGTACAATTGAGTGATCGCCCTGAAATGAAACACTTAGATTAGTAAAGAGAGATGAGTGTTTTCGATCCCCTTTTCGTTAGATGTTCAGCTTTGATAACATCAAATAGCTAATACATTTTAATATCAAATTCCCTATGAAAATGCTTATAAATATGTTGTAAATGTCTGAAAACGTTACTTAATTGCTTATATTCAGTTTTTAGGGACCAAGTAAGCATTTTAGCAAAAGACGTGGGATTTGGACATGAAATATACTAAATGAAGGATTTCTAGCATTTTACGGCATAACAACCCCGAGGGATTACACCATAACATATTCTAAAGAAGAAATGAGTCATCACACCTTTTACGGCGTAAAGCTTCTCTCTCTTAACGCCGCAACATTCAAATTTACAAGGGATGACTTATCCGACTCAGCGTTACGACGTAACATAGGCGACAAGGTTACGCCGTAACATCATTTTAGCCTGGAAGATTGGAAGCCTACGTAAGTAAGGTTACGACGTCTCATAACTGTTACGCCGTAACAGTTTCAAAAAGTATAAATAGAGCCCTCATCTGGCTCATTCATCATCACTCACTTCCACAACTCACAACACAGTCCCAAGGGGTGAACCAAGCCCCTAAGGTCCGAAGTATTTCATCAGACGGTCTAAGGGATAAGTCACTTTACTTACTTCTTGTATTTAATCATTCATAACATTCACTGTAAGAACAATGATGATTCAATCCATGTTTACTTTCATAAATTCTTGCATTACTGTTACCATGAGCAGCTAAGCACTCTTAGTGCTGGCCTAACCATGTAATTGCTATTGATATGATTATTGTTTCCTGTTCAATTATGGTTCTGTTAGATATCCTTATAGCCTTTTATTGATCCCTGTATTTTGGTAGTATAGAGGGTGGCTTAGATCTTGTTAATCTTGTTATTAGACTTACCATGTTGAACCTTGGATTAACAAGGTACTAGGGTAGCTTGGCACCTATACCTAGTGTAGGAATTTATCACATTACCGCCTTTTCCATATTAAATACTTAAAAATCACAAGAACTCTTTAGAAGAGGTTAATAATCGGTTTAGTTTATAGATTGGTCTTACGGATAGTTGGGGATTAACCACTACAAACTTAGATGCCCTGCTCGTGTGATCGTAAGGGAATGTGGGATCGCAAAGTGAGTATAGGACATACCTCAAATGCCAATTCGGGTCTGTCAATATTAGAACCACTAATGAAACTTATAATTGAACATTGCATCAGAAAATGTAATCATAGCATTAGTAATGAAATGGTTAGGTTAGCACGCTTTTCTCCCTAAATTCTTCTATCACTTTACTTTACTGCATTTACTTTTCTGTAGTTATTAAAATCAACTTAAAACCATTTTTAAACGTGACATAATCAAATTAGAACTAGTAAATCTTACCTCTTTGGATAACCTCGGATTTACCAAACTAATGCACTATATACGACCGAGTTATCTGCCTGTTAGTGCGTGTATCGATAGACGAGTTTTATAAATTTAAAACTTGGCATTTAGTTATTTAAAATAATTTACGCATCACACTGGCCAAAACATATAAAGATCCAGAAGAAAACAAGCTACTTCAGAAAACTGGAGATATAGGATCCTTCATCAACTGGTATTGCAAACAGATTGGGAAGTCGAAGCTCGCCAAAGCTGATTTGAAAGGTCCAGCTTACAAGTTAGTCAGACCATTTCACAAGAACTACATATCACTTTAATTTCAGATGGAAGAGTGCCACTTGTTACTAACAGATTAGATTGATTTGTTGAATCATAAGGGTAATTGGGTCGTATACGACATCAGCAAACCATTACCTCTGAGGTCCACCAGGTCAGGTAACAATACAAACTCAATACTTCTTCAATAAAGACCTGGAGTATCTTGTATCAGGTGACAAAGAAAGAAGGAATGCTCTGTCAATATCTAAGCTAAAAGCGGCTTACTATCCAGACTTCGGGCTTGAAGAATTAGTACCGTCACTATGGATTAAAAGTGAACGTGACTACGATATTAGTGCAGCCTACAGTATTTCACACTGGTGCTTCAAGCGCAAGGAATTCTACATTACAAGACACAGTGCCCCTTCTAATTGCAGTGCAGTCAGATCCCACATAAAGATTCTTACTGTTGTCAGTCTCAAGACCTTCTTCGGATACGGTTACACATACTTGAAAGAGATTGTTTTACGCAGAGCTGACTACAAAGATACAAGATCTCGGAAGCCAACTCCAAAAAACTGCATCCGAATGATTTTGAAGACATGTATCTGCTTCATCTTCAAGGCAAGCTCAACCACTTATCTGGAGCTGACAAAGTTCATCTATTCAATGCAGTAAACTTGTAGATTAGGAACATAGTCATCAGACAAGGTGTGGAAGACTTGCAACTCGGTATTGAGAGCTATCAAACAAAGCTCAACCTTACACAGCCGAGCTGAGATGTAACTAATTTTCTATTCAAAGAAGATTACACCATTTTCCACAAGCCAAGGGCTGTAATCTAATAATTGTCTCAATGTAAAAGTATAGTTTTCGTTCATTGTCGGGTTATTGTATAATACAAGTCAATGTATCCTTTAAAAATATAACTTGGTCCCTTTTTATCCGTTTATAACACAATATGAGCTTTAGTAAAACGTTACTAAATATTGAAGTATATATATAATTTCGCCATGACCTACCCGATATATAAAAATCCCACTCGAACGAACTGACTTTGTTTGCAAATCCACTTCCCAATTTAATATAATAGAAAAATTCTAACAATTCCAGGGTGTTTTATATTAATTATCGTTTAAAAACATTATTTCCCGCATATTATAATTTTGTTACAATCATAGTATTTATATTCGTACCATCTAATATAATGTATCTGAAAGATAATTAGTCACATTTATTTAACCAATTAACCACCGGGCCGATTTTAATATTTATATCAAATCTTGATATATTTTTATTTGTTAAGGTTATGTATACCAAACTAACCCTCGTTGATCATCACTATCCTTTGTTGCCTTCTCTAAATCCAAACGCACCCTACCATGTTTACATGACCAATCGCACTCTTTTGTGCTCGCTGTCCCAAACAGTCCCTTCGACTGTTAACCCACAACAAAACGCCCCTTGTGGGCTGTCGAGCACAACCAAACGCACCCTAACAGATGGTAGTAATAAAATGGTCAAAACAAAAACATTTGGGATAATGGGAAGCCCCAGGTGAGCAAGACTCGAACCCGGGACCTCTACCACCCTCACCAAGTGTTTTTATCCCACACCCTTAACCATTGTGCTACACTAGCTCATCCGTTAGGATCTCGCTTTAGTTAAATTTTATACACGTTTTAGCCTTTTAATATAATAAGCTGTTTTAGCCTTTTAATATAATAAGTTGTTTTAGCTTATTTGTTAAGCTGTTTTGCATGAGCTTATTTTTCTTAGATTCTATACTATTCACGCTACTTTTCATAATTTTTTAGAATTTTTATAAAACATTTAGTATTTTTTTAAATTTAATTTTCTTTAAAATCATTTTTAATTCATAAAAAATTATAAAAAAGTCAAAAAAATATAATTCGTTTTTAGAAAATTTTCTTTTATCATATAGTTTCTAGGAAAATTAGTTTTGCTTCCGTAGGGTTTAAATTGCAAAATTTCATTTTTTAAAAAACGGGATTCATTCCCGTTCACGTCTTTAGTGTTTTCAAGCTCAAATCTCCTTCGTTTTTAGTCTAGTTTTCTTTGTTTTAGCTTTTTAGTCAATTAAGTCTTATAAAAACCAAAAAGATCATTTTAGGCTTAATTTTAATAATTTAGGGTTTTTAGGTCCCGTTTAGGATTCGCATTTTGCGTTTTTAGATAAAATTTACTTTTCCGTATTGATTTCTTATAGTTAGGTTTAATTGTCTCTTAATTTGCTCACTATTAGGATTTTAGAAAACAAATCATCTTCAAACCAATTCAAATCATTGTCCAAATAACAAACGTGGTCTCAATTTCATAAATCTTTGGGAAAACGACCCGGTAATCACTTACCGGTTAAAACGTGTAGTATTTTTGTAAGATTTTTCCTACTACATTTGTCCTCAAGGGTAGTTTTGGAATATTTTATACTTTGAATATTATTACGTATATAACTAATTGATTCGCAATCACTGTGCAATTGAGTGATCACCCAGAAATGAAACACTTAGATTAGTTAAGAAAGTTGAGTGTTTTCGATCCCCTTTTCGGGAGGTGTTCGGCTTTGGTATTTTCTAGCATAAGTAACTTATAAATTCATTTCTTCGAGTTAAATTGGGGAAATCTTTTTATGAATTATTCTAAACGGTTCTACTTGAGGGCAAGTAGAAGTCAAGTGGGGGGATATTTGATAACATCAAATAGTTAATACATTTTAATATCAAATTCCCTATGAAAATGCTTATAAATGTCTGAAAACGTTACTTAATTGTTTATATTTAGTTTTCAGGGGCCAAGTGAGCATTTTAGCAAAAGACATGGGATTTGGACATAAAATGCACTAAAGTGAAGAGTTCAAGGCATTTTACGGCGTAACACCCCCGAGGGATTACGCCGTAACATATTCTAAAGAAGAAATGAGTCATCACACCTTTTACGGCGTAAAGCCTCTCCTACTTTACGCCGCAACATTCAAATTTACAAGGGATGACTTATCTGAGTCAGCGTTACGGTGTAACATAGGCGACAAGGTTACGCCATAACGTCATTTTTTCCTGGAAGATTAGAAACGTCTCATAAGGGTTATGCCATAACAATTTCAAAGTTTATAAAAGAGCCCTCATCCGACTCATTCATCATCACTCACTTCCACAACTAACAACACAGTTTCAAGGGGTGAACCAAATCCCCAAGGTCCGAAGCATTTCACCAGAAGTTCCAAGGGAGAAGTCACTTTACACATTTCTTGTATTTAATCATTCATAACATTCACTGTAAGAACAATGATGATTCTATCCATGTCTATGTTCATTAATTCTTGCATTTTTGTTACCATGAGTGGCTAAGCACTCTAAGTGCTGGCCTAACCATGTATTTACTATTGTTATGATTAATGGTTCCTGTTCAATTATGGTTCTGTTAGATATCCTTATAGCCTTCCATTGATCCTTGTGTTTTGATAGTATAGAGGGTGGCTTAGATCTTGTTAATCCTGATATTAGACTTACCATGTTGAACCTGGGATTAGCGGGGTACTAGGGTAGCTTGACACCTATCCCTGGTGTAGAAATTGACCAAATTACCGCCTTTGCCATATAAAATACTTAAAAAGCACAGGAACTCTTTCAGAGGGGGTTAATAATCGGTTTAGATTATAGATTGATCTTAAGGGTAGTTGGGAATTAACCACTACAAACTTGAATGCCCTGCTCGTGTGATCGCAAAGGAATGTGGGATCGCTGAGTAAGTATAGGACAGACCTCAAATGCCAATTCGGGTATGTCGATATTAGAACCACTAATGGGACTTATAATTGAACATTGCATAGGAAAATGTAATCATAGCATTAGTAACGAAATGGTTAGGCTAGCACGCTTTTCTCCCTGAATTCTTCCATCACTTTACTTTATTGCATTTACTTTCCTATAGTTAATAAAATCAACTTTAAAAACATTTTCAAACGTGACATAATCAAATTAAAACTAGTAAACCTTAGCTCTTGGAACGACCTCGGATTTACCAATCTACTGCACTATAAACGATCTGGTTCTCTGCCCGTTAGTGCGTGTATCGGTAGACGAGTTTTATAAATTTAAAACTTGGGATTTAATTATTTAAAACAATTTACGCATCATGACCTTGTGGACATTCATATTGAAAAAGGATGGTAATAAAGTATTATTAAGATCTACAATAAGTTGATTTCTGAACACAAAAGGAAACTGAAAAGTGAAGATTTAATCCCGACTTAATATATTCATTCAGTGTCAATACCTTTACAGTAGGGTGAGCAATATCCAACTCCTTCGCAAAATGGCATTTTAATACATTAGTGACGATAAATTCTACGAACGAAGAATACAGAAACACATATTATTAAACTCCAATATATTTTAACTCACAATTCAGAATGAAACTCCAAATTCAACAATCACGTTTCAAGAAATGCCTTGATCATAACCCTTATTTTCCATAACTAATTGCCCAAACCCAATTAAATTTTATAAACTAAAAAAGGGATAAATGAGACTACTATTGGATTAGTAAATTGATGCGACATCAATCGACCAAAAACACAAATCGTCCACCTAAACAAAATAATATAAAATTCAACCGAAAAAGAATACGAAGAAACGTTCAAACTGAATAATAAACTGGGTTGATAAAATGGTATAGAAGATTCTAACAGCCTGCAAGCGTTAGAGTGGTAACATCTCCCGGTACCAACTCAATACATTTCCTGGAATCCATAATAAACACCTTCCTTTCTAGAAAATCTCAAAAATTTCTTGATCGTAAGCGTCGATGCTGCAATGCAATAACCGACCTAAGTAACCGTTGTAACCTAACACCTGTCATCAAAGAACAAGAACGTAGCATCATTATCTTAATAATCCTTCACTACACCTTTCAAAACTAACTTTAGGTTTCCATGGCTGATTATTTTGAAACTCAACAGCCACTATATTATTACTTGTCTTATGCAATTTTCCGGGTTGGTTCTTATCTATCGATGCCGGCTTAAATTCATCTGTAACAACCAAACATATATTACCATATTAACTCATTTTTTTGTAAAAGCACAATCTTGAACTAAAATTCAAAACTTCAGTCCAAAATGCAATCAGATTAGTAACATTGAACATTATAAATTAAAGCCATGTCACCAAATTAACCAATTTTTACACAACCTCAAAACCTGTACATTAATCCGAAATATGATTAAACTTTATGGGCTGTTTGTTTAAGCTTACGTGTTTCGGCTTATATTGAAATTTATGAAAGCACAATCTAAAAATAAGCTTAATTAAATATTTAAACACATATCAGAAGATTTACTCATTTTTCATAAAGTTCAAATCTTAACATGAAAATCAAACTTTAGTCCAAAAAAATTATTAAACTAATGAGATTCAACATTGACTTTATCACTTTAACAGCAAAACTTATAAAAAATTAAATATACTTACAGCGAAGAGTGCAGAATTTGAAAGAATGGTTATCTTGAAAAGATGAACCTCATGTTAAGCCAAACCATCGATCAATTGGTGGTTCATCTTTTTTATTTTTATTATTTGACATTGATTTTGAGATTAATTGTTTGATGTAGATGTGTGTATGTGTGTCGAAGGATCTGGAATGAGGAAGAAGAAGTTGGAGGACAGATACATATCAAAGGTGTGAGCTGGGCCTGGAACTGGGTCAGACAACCGGCCTGTATGAAAATAAGCCTGCCAAATTGGGCTGACAACTTAAACACCGGAGCCCACAGCCAAAACGACGTCGTGATCATGGTATTGAGTATATTGTTCAATACATTTGCTTTTCAATAATAATAATAATAATAATAATCATTGTCATTTCATCTTTTTCAAAATAAGCAAATAATTTATCTCAATAATATAGTACTACGTATTATTTAGCAACTTATAACTACTTGCAGATAAGTAAAAACGTATACAAGAATAAAACACAAGAAATATTGAACACTTTTATTTTGAATTTATATTTATACCTATAAGAAAGACTTGCACACGACTGATAATATGTTATAGTGATTAGTTGGATACCCGCGCATAGCGGCGGCGATAAAAATTGCTAACCCAACTCGCTCCGCAATTCCCTACCCGCTTAGAGAATTCGTTTGTTTGGGCTTCCGTAGCTTTCCCGCAACATCATATTAACATCATTCTCGCTTGTATAAAGACTCACACACTCTCTTGCCCATCAAACATTGTCTTCAAAAGTATATATCTTTTACGAATCAAGTTTGTATTCAAATTAAAGTTAAAGTTTTAAAAAAATTCAAAATAAACCACTAAAAATGTGAAAAGCTAAAAATTAATAAAAATATACAGTATCAAAATTGATGTTCAATTAAAGATCACAGAATTTTAGAAAATAAGGTGAAATTATATCATAAAAAAAATAAATAGATAAAAAGATATGTTAAATTGAAAATAAAAGTAATATTTTAATTAAGAAGTGACACATGTCACTCTATGATCTGATTTTCTAAAATAAAATGGATGGTCTAAATTGCACCTCATTATTTTAATTTTTGATGGGACCCACATTGTAAATCTTTTACTTAGTAAAGGAAAACGAAAAGTGAGAACTTTTGCATTTCAAAAAAAAGAATCTTTCCTTATTAAGTATGATGCTTCAAATTTTTTATTATTTTTTAATATATGTTTAATTAAAAAGCTTAAATACTTTTAAAATTGGCATTATTTTGTTGGAAAAATCTGATAAAGAAAAAAACACATAAAAATACATGTGTCAAATTTATAAAAACAAAAACTTGAAAAAAAGATGAGGTAATTAATAAAACTTTAGTGGTTTAATTTTAAATAAATTTTATAGAGTTAAGTGTAAATTTATAAATTTACAAATTTTATTATGACTTAAAAAAAAACAAAACCCCCTTATAACTTTCATAACTTATAAAACAAAAAAATAAAAATTATAAATATATTTAAAAAATATAATGTACAAGCTCCGTCTGCACGGGGATTAAAACTAGTAAAGTGCTTTATATATAGTATAGAATTTATGATTCTTACGCTCACGGAAAGCAATGAGTTGTCGATAACAAAAAAAAAACGTAAAACGTGATTTACTGACAATGTAATTTACTGATTATATGTTATAGTGATTTAAAAATTAAGAATGATTAGCATTGCTCTATTTATATATACCATATATATATCCGGCTGCTGCCTGTCACATGTATGGAGTTAAATATTCCAAGTTGAAAAGAATTATCAATAAATAAAAATTATAAATATATTTAAAAAATATAATGTACAAGCTTCGTGCATGCACGGGGATTAAAACTAGTGCTTTATATAATAGTATAGATTTATGAATTCTTACGCTCACGGAAAGCAGATGAGTTATCGATAACAAAACGTGATTTACTGACAATGTAATTTACTGATTATATGTTATAGTGATTTAAAAATTAAGAATGATTAGCATTGCTCTATTTATATATATCCGGCTGCTGCCTGTCACATGTATGGAGTTAAATATTCCAAGTTGAAAAGAATTATCAATATACAACTTACTGCTCTAATAATCTAACTCTATACTATAGAGCAAACGTTTGACCGAAGTTTGACCATTTTGCTACAGTAACATTTTTTTTTGGCTCCCACTTTGGCCCAATTTATTGGGCTGCGACTTTGGGTCGGCCCAAAAAAAAAAATTAAAACTTTGTTGGCACAAAATATTACTCTTATATACAATTCACAAATGGTTGGTGGCATTGTAGCTGCTACAGTGCTTGCAACAGTGCTACAGTACCGGCCCAAAAATTTAGCCCAAAATCTGGCCCAAAGTAAAAAAAAAAAAATTACAAAACGGACCCTCAACTTTTAATTGTTTACGACTTTTTTACATAAATTTAAAAAAAAAAAGGCCCCTCAAGTTTCTTTTATTCGCCTCCCGCCGCAACGCGCGGGTTAAATTCCAACTCGTTATATACTATTACACATTTTAGAATCTAAACGACGTACTTTTTAACCTGTGCACTATTCATTTTAAGCACTGTACCTACAGTGCTACAGTGTTGGGCCAAACAAGCCCAAAAAATTTAGCCCAAAAATTTGGGCCGGCCCAATTAGTTTTTTTTTTTTTTTTTTAATTTGTTGGCACAAAATAGGGAGGAAAAAAATGTTACAAAAGTACCGACTCATTCAGATAAAAAAATATCCGCGGTAACATTTCCGAATTACGTTATCAGGCCCAAAAATTTGGGCAGCCCAATTAGTTTTTTTTTTTTTTTTAATTTTGTGGCTCTAAATAGGAGGTAAAAAAATATGTTACAAAAGTACCGTGCACTTAGATAAAAAATATCCTGATATCATTTCCGTTTTTGACTTAAACAGGCCCAATAATTTTGGTATATTAGTTTTTTTTTTTTAAATTTGTTGGCTCAAAATAGAGGAGGAAAAAAGTTGACAAAAGTTCCGACGCTATTTCTGATATAATATAATTTCCTATATATGTGAGTGGTAACTTTTCTTAATTGACCTAAACAGGCCCAAAAATTTGGGCCAGCCCAATTAGTTTTTTTTTTTTTTTTTAATTTGTCGGCACAAAATAGGGAGGAAAAAAATGTTACAAAAGTACCGACGCATTCAGATAAAAAAATATCCTTGGTAACATTTCCGAATTGACTTAAACAGGCCCAAAAATTTGGGCCGGCCCAATTATAAAAAATACCGCGGGTAACATTACGAATATGAATATACTGAAAAATTAAACCCGCACTCGCATATAAAAAAAGATGAGGTAATTAATAAAACTTTAGTGGTTTAATTTTAAATAAATTTTATAGAGTTAAGTGTAAATTTATAAATTTACAAATTTTATTATGACTTAAAAAAAACAAATAACCCCTTAAACTTTCATAACTTATAAAACAGAAAAAATAAAAATTATAAATATATTTAAAAAATATAATGTACAAGCCCGTGCGTGCACGGGGATTAAAACTAGTGCTTTATATAATAGTATAGATTTATGAATTCTTACGCTCACGGAAAGCAGATGAGTTATCGATAACAAAACGTGATTTACTGACAATGTAATTTACTGATTATATGTTATAGTGATTTAAAAATTAAGAATGATTAGCATTGCTCTATTTATATATACCATATATCCGGCTGCTGCCTGTCACATGTATGAGTTAAATATTCCAAGTTGAAAAGAATATCAATATACAACTTACTGCTCTAATAATATTCAACTAAAAATGATTTACGAGGCCATGTAATACAATATGTTAGTTGTAGGGGGTGTGCACGGTTCGGTTTGGGTTGGTTTTTGGCTAAAACCGAAACCAAACCGAAATATTCGGTTTTTATAAAATCAAAAACCGAAACCGCTCGGTTGCTGGCGGTTCGGTTTTTTGGTTTTTCCGGTTCGGTTCTTTCGGTTTCAAACCGTTTATATATGGTTGTGGCTAATTTATATTAATAAGCTTGTTTTACGTAGAAAATTGGTCATTATTATTATTATTTGTCAATATGAGCCTAATAATGTTTACCCAAATTTCTACAATTATACACATATACATGAGACACACACACACACATGCAAGTGAAAATACACATAGTATGATCATTGTCATATATGTAAAAATATATTGTCAAGTAAACACACGTACATGACAAACACATATATAAAAATTAAGATATATATATTATAATT
>BQNB010003244.1:0-82902 GCA_026074375.1 Tanacetum coccineum
CTTTGTTCTTTGTCCAATGGGGCGTTTTAAGATTGCCAAGGTGGCAATTCCTTGTCTCTTAATGCCATGTGAGTGTGGGGTTATGTGAGGTTAGGGAAAGGGACGAGTTTGGCTGGTTGCTAAAGTGACAGACACACACACATATTGTGTGGAAGAAGTACAGTGAATAGGCTTTGTTTTGGCGAGAAGGGATTTAATAAAAAGGGCAAGGGTGGAGTTTTGGGGTTTTGACAAGATCAGTCCCTGAATATGTATAAGGGTTTTACATGTATGGTCCTTGTTTTGTTCATGGTTGGCCCTTGAGGTTTGGTTGGGGTTTGCACCGTTAGTCCTTGTGGACTAACGGTATAAAGGGGTAAAAGGTTTTGGGCTTAACGCCCGTTAATTGGTTGGGCCAGGTTGTTATAAATGGTAAAGGGTTTGGGCCGGGTAAAAAAAGGTTTTAGGCTTATATAAAAAAGTTTGTATAAGTGGGCTGATCCGGGCCCACTGGGTGGGTACGGGTGGGCCCACTTTTAACAATTAGGTTTTCGGGTTCGGTTTTAGATGCCCTTTCCAATGCCATATCCCGGGGTTGACTTTGACTTCGTCTTGACTTCATTAATTGCATAAGCGTCGTCGAGTCGATCCGGGAATTTTCGTTTTAGCTCCGTTTTCAATCCTTTTGAACCCTTGGCCTCAGTTTTTCACGCTCTTTCCAAATCTGTGCTCGGTTTTGTCCGGTTTAGCTTTGTTTTTGTCCTTTAGTGAATATCCGGTACCTGCACAGTATAAACACAAAAACAGGCATATTTATGGCATTTTATGTATGTTTTTGGTCGTTTAGGGTCGATTTTAAAGGTAAAAGGTATCTGTAATTACACACATACCAGAACTGCTAGAGAATCCTCTGTTGCAGGAACAACTGGTGTTGTGACAATCGTTGGAGTGTAAGGACCTTTAAGAATTCACTTTCGTAAGGCATTACCATTTGGTCTTGTATCAATGTATCATAAGAACCGTGATCGCCATTTTGCATATCGTCCTGTTGCAAGCATTGGTGGACAATCCCTTGAACCAGCTGACATTATGTTGTTATGCATTTGACTGTCGGTTGTGGAAGTTACAATTGGAGTTGTCATGATGAATGATTTGTTAAATTATGCAGTGATAAAGTGGATCTTAAGTAGATGTGTTGTGATTGAATCTGTGATTAATTAAATGTAATTAATTTCCACAGGATTTTACAAGTCAAAGATTTACACCGAGAAATTGAGTTCTTTCGCGGGATTTTACAAAATCGAGAGGAAACCGTGAAAAGTTAATTGATGTTGTTAAAGTTTGTTGATTAAGTTTGTTGTTGTTGATTAATTGTCCTTATAGTCCGAATTAAAGTCCAAAGTTCGTTTAATTAGTCCTTGAGGTTTGTTGTAAATTGCTAAGTCTTTCAAAACACAATCCCAAATGTGAGGCAAAACGCAATTGAGACTCACAAGCAAAACGCAATATTAGCTCTAGGCAAAACGCAACTTAGTCTTGAACAAAACGCAATGAAACCTCTAAGCAAAACGCAACTTGGTCTTGAACAAAACGCAATGAAACCTCTAGGCAAAACGTAACTTGGTCTTGAACAAAACGCAATGAAACCTCTAGGCAAAACGCAACTTGGTCTTGAACAAAACGCAGTGATCGCTTTGAAGCAAAACGTAGTGACCTCTTGGAGCAAAACGCAACTTAGTCTGACCGCAAGAAGCAAAACGCAATGCACTAGACAAAACGCAACAATTTTTGAAACTTTTGCACATAACGTTGAGATTTGTTATTCAAAAGGTCTTCAACGAGGCAAAACGCAACAGCAAATCGCAGCTTTGAGGCAAGTCGCAAGAGACAAAACGCAATGGTTTTAATCAAAACGCAACCTTCCGAGACAAAACACAACAAGTACAAAGTGTCATTTTCAAGGTCGCTTTCGAGTTGTACTTGTTTTTGTCCCTTTAGCAAAATGCAGTCACGTTTTTTAACAAAACGCAACGAAGAAACAAAACTTCAAACTTGCGAATAAGCCCAAATATCCTAACTAGCTTATGAAATAAGCAAACCACTCACCGAAATAAGCTATTACAAGGATTCTAAATAAGAAAGTACAAGCTTTTTCGATCTAACAACAACTTTCTATGACAAAACGCAATGAAGAAAGTCAAAACTAAAACAAAAAATGATATTTAAGATACGAATTTGCTAAGAAAGAATCTAGGAAGAATAAGAAGACCAAAAATACATGATTTTCTTCCAATAACTTAATCAAACCACAAATTCGTGTGCTTATATTCCCAATAAGCCACGAATTAAGCTTAAAAGCTTATAAAACCACGAAATCAATCACCTATCCACCCGAGGCTCTTGATACCAAATGTCGGTTACCCAAAATCACTTCACTTCATTACTAGTTACACGAATACAAGAAAAAAAGAGAAGGAAATTAGAAGAAGTTTAGAGAGAGAAACAAGAGAGAGAAAATGAAAGAGAATGGTTGAATTAACTTGTAAGAGAATGTTTACAAATGAACCAACACCCTATCCATCCATGGAGAGGGGTATTTATAGTTAAGACTAAAAGGCTTGCATGCCTTTAGTAATTCTACGGGCCAGGCTTGGGTTTACTTGGGCTTTCTCCCGATACACGTGACCGGTTAGATTACAAATAAAAGCCTGTTTACCCGTCTAGCCTATTATAACGTATATTAATTTAGTGACCGAGACCTAACATAATTATGAACGAACTTCCATTGTTCGACTCCATATTTTGAGGCTAACAGTTTGTTTGCATTTCTTTTG
The DNA here is from genome assembly GCA_026074375.1 of Tanacetum coccineum. Taxonomy (NCBI): domain Eukaryota; kingdom Viridiplantae; phylum Streptophyta; class Magnoliopsida; order Asterales; family Asteraceae; genus Tanacetum; species Tanacetum coccineum. The sequence continues at coordinate 2,814 of BQNB010003244.1, forward strand.
TATTTCAGATTCTTGCTGGAAATGACGCACTTGGCAGCTCAAGTACTATCGCATATGCATAGACACCTGGTTTTTCTCTTATTTTCCTATTTTAGTTTTTGCCCATTTTGTCGCATTAAGGGCAATGCTAAATGTAAGTGTGGGGGGGAATAGGGAAAACGAGGTTGTTTTTAAATTTTTTAGCTAACTTAAAAATTCTTTGCCCTAGTAATCTAGTTTTTTTCATAAATTAAAACAAGTTGTGTCCCAGTAATAAGTGTATACACATGATAAGAAACCAATCAGAATAATATCAGTTTGTTTTCAAGATACACTTTAATGCCTTGAGCTAACCATCTCGGTTAGTCCAACATTTTTCATGGTCCCATTTGTTAGTTATACCGTCCTTTGCTTTTAAAAGAAAAATATTACACAAAGTTTAGCTCTACCTAAATAATCGAAGCCTACAGGTTAGTTGCTAGCTACGTGGATCGATGGTAGATATGTAGGAAATCCTTATGAATTTTCAAGAAATTTGCTAGCTCCATGTTTAAGGACATATAATCCTTTACTAGTATGTCGATCGGAGGTTGATCGAATCAAAAAAAATAATGATGAATAAAGCCAATGTGCTAAATCTTATGAAGATGAAGGAAGATGAAGAAAAATTGGTGTCGATTAGCCAATGTGCTAAGTCGTGATACAGTGATACGTTTATCTTAAGATTCATATAGGATAGTGGTAAGCGGTAGCTAGCAACATGGTGGTTTGTATACTTTGGTTTTATAAACCAAATCATACACCTGTACCGTTTTCCATTAAAAACAGTTAGCATGTTTCTTTGATGTGTACACTTAGACTTATTAAGTATTTGTGCTTGGTAAATTGCATCTCATTTGTTCAATAACCAGAATGAGGAAATTGTTTTCTAGATTTGCTTGAGGGCAAGCAAAGTTTAAGTGTGGGGGGATTTGATAACGCCCAAATCAAGTATGTTTTGGGAGCGTTATTCATACTTTTATATTAGTTATTTGGTCAGTTGCCTATGGTTTTATTACTCGATTATGTTGAAATATGCTTTCTAGTGTAATTGCAGCTAAATACAGGAAAACAAGAAAAGGAGAAACAAACATGTGGAGATTATCTCAACACGAAGAATCCCGTGTGAGGATCAAGTGCGGAAGCATCTCAAAGAAGAAGAAATCTAATTACTCAAGCTTCCAAGACCTGAGATCAAGTTATAATGAAGATATGGTCAAGTACGAAGGGCCACGGCCAAGCACAACTCAAGCAAGAGCCTTAAACGAAAAATCCAACAAAAAGATCCCACCAGCGACCTCCCAGCCGCCCGACTGGAGAGTCTGCCGCCCGGTAGAAGGCGTGCCGCACGGCAAGAAGCCGTGCCGCCCGGCTCTTAGAGCCCATGTTTTTTATTTCACTCTAAAAGAAACCTGAATAACCAAGAAGGATCTAGACCCTCTAAACCAACTTTGGACAGCCCTTTAGGCCTTAGAATTGACATAAAATAGTAGTATAAATAGGAGACCCATATGCCTCATTTTAACACATACCTCACTATTCTCCAACCCAAAATCCTAATCCTCATAGCCACCACTCCTCTCCAAAGCCATCTAAGTCTAGGAAATTCAGGAAGAAGCTCTAGGAAAGTCAAGAAGGAGGAAGGATCCCTCTAAATCACAAGTTTGTCATATCCTAGTTTACATTCCTTTAAGCTTTTGCAATACTTTTGTAAGAACTTTCATTATGTTTATGAATGCATTATTTTCTGGAATTATGTCTTTGTTTAATATGAGTGGCTAGTCCCATTATGTGCTTGGTTAGATGATGTTTGTGGTATGAAGATTCGATTATGATAGTTTGGCATGTTAATTTAATTTCAAGCTAAGTCTTAGATCCATTTGTTCTTATGTTCTAAAGTGGCATAGTTTTATCAACCGGATTGTTTGTTAAGAATATCATATGCCAAAAGGGATATTGTTAATCAATCAATTGTCACCTTTTTATCTACGATCGGCTACCTTTTGTATTGACCATTTCTTAAGCGGTCTGGTATAACTAGGAACATAATTATCGATGTCTATGGTTTGTGAAATGAACTACAAATCAAACTCATAGAGGTTGTCTTAGTAATCAACTTGTTAGTCCTTATCACCCTCATATCGAATTGGATTCCCAAACTAAATCCAACCAAGTACATCTATTTATTATCGAATCACTTTCATCATTGCTTGCTTGCATCTTAGGACTTTTATCATTAAAATCTTTATCAAGTCAAACACCCAAATTCCCCGCTAATGATCCTGGCTTACCATTTAATATCTTGCTACTACGGACGAGTTCACTTGCTCATATGTGTTGCTTAAGAATTTGGTATACCGAGTTATAAATTTAAAACTGACCCATATCGCAAGCATCAATGTCCCTCCTCATGAGACCAGGCAATAGACCATCACTATCCTCTCAAAGAAAAGGAGCAGTAGATGATTCACCTACCTCATGGACGCTAGCACGAACAGTCTCATCCTCGTGCTCAATCATGTTCTCAACCTCAGTCACATCCTCAGGTTCTGACTCAAAAGCAAGCGGCGAAGGGTTAAGAGGGTCCACCTCTTCATAAGGATATTTCAACTCTGGCTCATTTTCAGCTTTCTCAATGTCGACTTCCATATCATCTTCTTCTTCTTGGGGTTCTTTTTCTTCCTCAAATTCTTCTTCTTCCTCAAATTCTTCTTCTTCCGGGTCCTCGTCTTCATCCTCTAAGACAGGCTCAGGAACAACAGGAACATCATCATGTTGATTCGGCTCAACAACGGGTACATTATCCACATGATCAGGAGGAATTACGTTCACCATGATAATATAGAAAATATCATACAATACTTACTTAATAGCGTATCACTTCTTATTCTTATTGGAACACTATTATCAAAATAACGGCTCGCATAAAAGCATAACAAATAAAAATTCATGATTCATGACATTCTCTTTCAGTATATACCTCAATTATATTTCAAGCATATATAATAATAGTTATCATATAATCACATGTCATTCTATGCATACGACACATGCATAAATGTACCAATACATAACAATTTATGCATTCAACACTTGCATGAATATATCCATACTTGACCATTTATACATACAACACATACGTAAATATACCTATATATAATAATTAATAAATTTACCTTTTCTTTCTATATGTAACCAATGGCAACGAGGAGTCTCAACGTGCGTGTAGAAGCGTTATAGTTTAGGTTTTCAAAAGACTCGACCTAGTTCTCTATAACCTTAGGCTCTTGATACCACTCTGTAACACCCTCATCCAACGGACATTGGATTGCGCAAAGGAATTAGCAATTGGGTATTACTAAATAGCACCATTTACCAAGATAATAGAAAATGACCCCAAAGAGACATTTAACAAACATGTGTTCCATTATTAATCAGAGTCAAAACGCGTTTAGGTCCACACAGAATCGCAACCACAACCATTACAATATTTGAAAAACTATTGTTTCAAAATATAGACATTGTTTTAGGACAACTTAAGACATTGTTTTTGAAAGACAAGGAACACACAAGTAGTCTTTCATCAAATCCATCACATGCACGACACCTCCACGTCATCGTTGCCTTCATCCTTGGTTACCAAGGATAAAACATGTTTAAAACGTCAACAACAATGTTGAGTGAAATTCATAGAGTTTAAAATAATTAATAAGCAATATCTTTGAACATATAATTAATTCTCGAGAAAACAAAGCAACAAATGCAATGTATAGCAACTTCTTTTCTTTTACGCAATAAGCTCATGACATCGAACGTTAACAGTACATATGTCATTCTTATGTTAATGTGCCCCAAAACAAGGTATTATTGTCATATGCCTACTATTTTCTAAATACAAAATGTTCATTTGATAGGGTGGTCACAAGGATTCAAACCCCGAAAAGGGTTGTCAAACCCAATAGATCTATTTAATGCATTAGCGTTCACCTCACAAGGTGATTAACGGTTCATGAAATAAGAGACTTCGACAATAGCTACTTATGCGGAAACAATCTCGTAATCGGGTCCAGCATACCATAAAATCTTATGTGTTCGATTTTATAAAACAAACATGCATCCCCCTCGCGGGTTTAAAAACAATTAAAATATTTAAATGCGAGGCTATGAACTCACCTTAAACAAAAGATCCAAATCAATCAAATCAACAAGCATAAATAGCTTCACGTCCTAACCGTGACCTATATAATACATATATAATGGTACGTGACTAAAAGTATATTTAATCATATAACACATACTTGCATTTACATATATATATATATATATATATATATATATATATATATATATATATATATATACATTATGATTACATATATACAATCATATACTACAATCTTCAACTGCGACGCAAAACATTTCACTTTGACGCACTAACAATATTACAACATTTTCTATAAAGTTTCCATTTTTAGAAAGTTACCGAAAGTAAGGATAATATAATCCGAACTTCATATTTCGTTATCAATTAACTAACATTACGAACCCTTGGCTCATTCTAGTCTTTATTCAAAAGTTTACGCAAGTTTGACTTTCAAAAGTCAAACTTCGTAGTTGACTTTTTACCCTAAAAATTACCAAACTTCATTCGGTCGTAAAATCTTCATTTTTAAGAGTTACAAGACCCACCTTATATCAAAACAAACCTTAAAACATCCTTTATCATTTTCAAACGCCTAAAACTGATTTCAAAAATTTCTCGACACACTATGATGTGGTCAAACTTTCTGGTCAAACCTAGCATGTACAAAACCTATTAAAATCACATTTTTGACATATTCCAATTATCAAAACATGTGTAACTAGCCTATATAATTGTACCAAAACCATCAAACTTTGATCAATAACTAAACACGCTTTCAATAATTTTCACACTTGAATCTTATAGCAATAACCATATAACACGTAATATACATAAATTAATCAATACATAAACATAACTAGAAGCTCACAATGCTTTCAAGAAAATCAAACTATGGCTCCCCTTGGCCCTTTGAAATCAGACGAACACCAAACCCCAACAAACAAAACCTTTTCAATCAACCAACTTCAAAACAACAACAATCTAACTATACTAAACACCCTCTTATACACGAAATTCACATGAACCAACCAAAACTCTAAGTTCCTCAAATTTTATTTCATGTGAGGTTTTAATAGTGGGATTTGTAGCTCTTGATACAAGGATTAATATTTTGTAAATGGATTTAATTGCATGTTGTAAAATCAATAGATTGTGTGTTTGTTTGTGCTTGGCCGGTCGAAGAGAGCAAGAACAAGGGAGGAGGAAGAAATTTTTATTAAAAAGTTATAAGTGTGCATATGGTGGGGTATTTATAGAAAGAAACTTTGGTATTTTGGCAATTTTGGTCCCTCCATCCTTAAGTCCTTTTAAAACTAGTACAAAGCATTCCTTTTATTAATAAAATCGGCTAAAGACTCGGGTCACACCTCGTTAGTAAATATTTTAAATCCATCGTACTAATTTTACTTTAAAACGTTTAATAAATCGTTAAACCTCGTAAAATCGACCATTAAACAAAAATTTTACAAAAACTTGGTGAAACGACGTAAAATATAAAAATAACATATTCACGCTCTCGGAGCAACAATATAAAATTTTCTGACTTTCTAGATGCTAAAAACAAATATTAACTCAATCACGGCATGAAATTACCCTAAAATTGAAAATTCTCATCAAACCTTATATAGTATAAACGACTATAACTATTTACGTAGCAAAAATAATTATCGTAGCTCGAGATAAACGTTGACATGAAACTCGGGTTGTTACATATTTGGATTGATTGAAAAATATCTCGTCTTCCATTTGTTTTATTTAAAGACCCAAGAAGAACTTCAACTCCCCCATCATACTCATTTCAAACTCATCGTGCATGATTTTTGCAAAATCATCACACAAGTATTGACACGTGGAACCAAATATAATGTCATCGACATATATTTAAACTATGATGAGATGTGACTATGATTTTTTAGTAAAGAGTGTTATCGACCATTCCCATTGAATACTCATGTTTTATCAAAAATTCTTTTAGTCTATAGTACGAAGCCTTGGAAGCTTGCTTAAGACCATACAAAGCCTTTTTAAGTTTGTTAACATAATTTGGTTTTTCAAAATCAATAAAGCCTGGAGGTTGAGCAACGTAAACCTCTTCGTTTATGAATTCGTATAGAAAAGCACTTTTTACATCCATTTGGTATAATTTGAAATCATTTGCACAAGCAATAGGAAGAAGTATTCTAATAGACTCCAACCTAGCTACCAGAGCATTTGTTTCATCATAATCTATACCTTCTTGTTGATTATATCTTTGTGCCACTAATCTAGCCTTATTCCTAGACAATATACCGTTTTCATCTAATTTATTTCTAAAGACCCATTTTGTTCCTATGACGGTTTGACTCATGGGTAGAGGAACTAAATCCCAAACATCATTAGCTATAGATTTATTTAATTCTTCTTGCATAGCTATAACCCAACTTTCATCTCCTAATACTTCATTGACATTTTTGGGTTCTATGGTAGAAATAAAACAAAATAAATTACTATGATTTTGGGCTTGTGATCTTAATGACCTTTGATTAAGATTACCTATAACTTGTTCTAATGGATGATTCTTGGACTCTTTAATGTTAACGACTTCGTCAACTTCTATCGACTCATCTTCTTTATTACTATTGTTTACTACTTTAGTATTATTTTCAATTGCTTCTTCTTCACCAACATCATCATCAACCAATGGTGATAATTTGGTAGGAGGAGGACTTTCATTGAATCTCACGTTAAGTGATTCTTCGACTTTCATTGTATGTTTATTTAAAACTACATAGGCTTTACTATTTTGAGAATATCCCATAAAAACACCTTCGTATGACTTTGAGTTAAACTTGGTTAGATAGTTTTTAGTATTTAGCATGAAGCACTTGCTTCCAAATACTTTGAAATATTCTAAAGAGAGTTTCCTACCTCTAAATATTTCATAAGGGGTTTTTCCTAGTATTGGTCAAATTAAGGTTCTATTAAGAATGTAAGTTGACGTATCAATGGCATTACACCAAAACTATTGTGAAATGGATAGTTCGTTTAACATAGTCCTAGACATCTTTTGTAAAGTTCTATTCTTTCTTTCTGCTACCCTATTTGATTGTGAAGTACGTAGAGCCGATAAATTATTAGTAATGCCTTGTGCATCACAATAAGCTCTTAATTGTACTTCATTGTCAAATTCCCGACCATGATCCATTCTAATAGAAACTATAGAACTTCCTAGTTGGTTTTGAATTTTCCTACTTAATATTTCAAACTTCTCAAATGCTTCATTTTTTTTAGAAACTTAGTCCATGTATATCTAGAATAATCATCTGCTACCACTAAAGTGTATAAATTACCTCCAAAACTTTTAATTGTCGACGGACCAAATAAGTCCATATGTAATCATTCTAAACATCTTTTAGTAGAAACCATATTTTTAGCTTTATGACTTGCATGGGCTTGCTTCGTAATTTTGCAAGCATCACAAAAATGTTTATCATACTTTAGCTTAGGTAAGTTTCTAACTAATTCTTTGGATGACAAAGATTGAATTAAATGCATATTTGCGTGACCAAGTCTTCTATTCCATAAGGTAGAATTATCCACTACCATGGCGAGACATAATTTGTCTTGAGACTTATTTCCTAATTTCATTACGTATAAACCATTTTTCCTAATCCCAGTTCTTATGATTTTACCATCTTTAATTATTTCACTACCTTCTTCCATAAATAAGACTCTACACTTATTATCACATTTCCTAATCCTATTTCCTATGATTGTACCATCTTAAATGCTAAGTTGTCTACGTATTCTACATTAGATATAGTAAGAGAGTCGTTAGAGATCGTACCTTTGCCTATGATCTTTCCTTTTAAGTTACTTCCAAAGACAACATTACCTCTATTATATGCTTTGTACGTAGAGAATAGACTTTTATTACCGGTCATATGTTTGGAGAAACCGATATCTTTAATCCATTCGTTCGGCTCCAAACACGCTCTCAAGCATACCTATTTCAAAAAAAATAATAAATTCAAGCGTTTGGTCCCTAATATCTCATGAGTCCGAAAACGTTAGCGTTGTACATCCCTTGCAATTGTTGCAATTGCTTGGGATATTGAAGGGATACAATTTCCTATGTGTACAAAACCTTGACTTTGGTTGTTATTCTAATTCATAGGATAGAAGTTTTGGTGAATTGGTTCTCTAAAGTTTCTTCTAGGTTGAGGTGTGTTATGTCTTGGTTGTGAGAAGTTATTTCCTCTAGGTGGAGGCGTTTTCGACCTAGACTCGGTTTTGATGTAACCCAAACCGCTTTTAAGTGATGGTTAAAAAAGATGGCTTCTTTGACTCTTCAATCTTATTATGTATTAGTTACTTTCTAGTAATGACAAAATTCGATATCGAAGACACGGGTGGGCTAAAAACGTGTTCTGTCGCTTTTTCACTATTTGATGGATCCACGGATCCAGGTATGGTGGATTCGTGCACCTTTATGGTGGATCCGTCAGGTGCAAATTCAGTGGACGACCCAAAAAAGTTTATGGGTTTGGTTCCGCTTGTTGATGCTTTACTACTATCGAATCCTAGACCTATTTTACAACTAGATGACTTTTGGTTATTTAACATTTCTCTTAGTGAATTAGTGCTTTTATCAAACTTTACAAACTCAACTTGAGTTTCCTTAAGTTTAGCATTTTCTAACTTGAGTTCTTGACACGACTTACATGCAATATCAATTTCTTTATTTCTCTCAAGTTTCTTGATTTTCTCATTCAACTCTAAAGTTTCTTTTTCTAAAAGATCTATTTTAGTTTTAAAAATTTTATTCTTGTTGATGATTTTTAAGCTAATTTCACACAAGTTATCATATTCTATTTGCATACTATCATTATCAAGAGAAGAAGCATAATCGCTATAATAAGAAGAGTTAAGAGTTACCGCATTTGACGATTGAGCCATGAGACAAGCTTCATCGTTAGTTTTGTCCTCGACGTCATTTTCACTATTGCTCCAAGAACCTCCAATGAAAACCTTTTGTTCTTTGTTGCGAGGTGGTTTTAGACAATTGCCAATGAGATGATTTGGATCACCGCATCTAAAGCATTTCTGATCACTCTTTCCTTTCTTTTCATCCCTTTGTCGGAATGACTTCTTTTCTTCTCTTGGTTGCCTAACAAATTTACCTTTTCTTCTAAAGAACTTTTTAAAGTTCCTTACGGCCATAGCATATTCTTTGTCATCACTTCTAGATGTCGAAGTTTCATCATCACTAGACTCTTTCTTAGCTTTTAAGGCAATGGACTTAGCTTTTTCCTTTTTGCCTCTATAGATTTCATAATCTTTTTCCATGACACCTTTATGTACTTTTAGATTGCCGATAAACTCATCTAGAGCTAGTGATGACAGATCTTTCGATTCTTCAATTGTTGTGACCTTTGCTCTTCATTTAGGATGTAGAGCCCTAAGAAACTTCCTAACATAGTTCTTGCTAGAGAAACCATCATCAAGAGCTTCATGACTAGTAATAACAGTGTTAAATCTAGCAGAACCGCTATCAATAGATTCTTCTTCAAAGATAGTAAATTGTTCATATTATTGAACAAGAAGATCAATTTTATTATCTTTTGCTTAGCTATTATCTTGATGTGTGATTAACAACGATTGCCAAATATCTTTAGCCATTTTACACATAAAAAATCTTTCATGTTCCTTTTTAGGTAAAGCATTATAAAGAAACAATTTAAGCTCCATTATTATTCGCAAGTTTCTTTTTAAGATCATCAGATTGTTCTTTATAGGAACAACCTCTAAAACTTGGATATCTTTGTTTCGGGCAACCGGTGGAAAATCACCATTCTAGATAATATGCCAAAGATCTAAATCTTTTGCTTTTACATAAGTTTCAAATCTATTTTTCCAATATATAAAATAATTGCTTTCAAAAAGTGGTGGTCTTTGCATAGATTACCCTTCTAGGTATTTATCCGAATCCATAGATCAATTCAAGCTTTAATGTACAATATACGTTAAAGATCTTGGGTGACCTTGGCTTAGGATACCAATTATGGAAACTAGAAGGGGGGGTTGAATAGTTTTTACCGTTTTATAAATAAAACTTAAATTGTCAACTTATGTGAAATTCAAGAGATATACACAAGTGTATATGATAGCAAAGCAATAAGTAAATAAGTAATCTACAAATTATAAACAAGAAGGGATAGGAAAGATCAAACCGATGACACAATGATTTATAGTGGTTCGGCTACGAAGTTCCTCTTTGCCCTACTCCACTCCTTAAGTACCCAACTTAAGAGTTTTATTCACTATGTCAACAAGCTCCCTTTACGCGAAGAAAACTATACACGACGCTTACACTTTTTCCGGTACTAAGCAAAATATCGAGTTCTACTTCGAGATAGAACCCATCTAACACATTGTGTATTTTGTGGACTAAATACTAACCTATCATATACATATGATACACACAACACACATCACAAGAGATACAAGATAAATGATTATCACAACCGTGATGACACAACTAAACTAATAACACTTAAAGCTTTACGTCTTCGTTAGTGTTCTTTATTAAAGAGTGGAATGAGTTGACCACTTGTAATGGATTATGAAACAAGTATAATGATCAAAGAAAATGAAAATGATAAAAGCTAGAGAGAAAAATATTTGTGAAGAGTTGTCTAAAATATAGATTTAAGGTTGCTATTTATAGGCAACATTTGAAATTCAAAATCTGTCCGAACCAGCTGTCACACGAATATGCGGATCCACCATAGCCTGGATCCGTCCTTTGGTTTTGCCGGATCCGTCGAGTGCAGCTGGGACAACTTTTGTCTTTTTATGATTAACCCTAAATCTTAACAAAATATTGTTTTGTACTTATAAATCAAGTTTATTAGATTCTTCTAGAAGTAAATTATTTCTTATCACTAATAAGGAAAGATCTTCTAGATTTGGAAAGATTTAGAAAGATTGTTTCCACTTATGGTTAATCCTATTTTGTCTTACATGATCAACATAACTAGCTTATAATTAATCATGTGTTTATTTAAATCATTTAATTAGAAAAGGTTTATGCAAATGATAATATTTTTGTTTAATCATTAACAATGTTTAATAATGTCATATTCATACCTTAAGTGATTTTTCGTCGTCAGTTAAACTTTCGACTAAACAACTTGTTTACGTAAACTTTTACATAGTATGGCATTATATTTTTTATTATCAAAACTTGAAGATCATTAAATATAAATATTGTTTTTACGCGAATATTTGTATTAACATAGACTATAGGTAATCGAGTTTAATGAATTTAAAACTTGGTAATTAACTTAAATAAAAAAACGCATCGGTCGTTGTTGATTATTGTGAGTGTGATTATATTGTAAGCGTATTAGATTTGGTGTGCGATGTTTGGATTCGCTTCTATGTATTTTTTTATGGGGCTTGGTTAAATTTTGCAGGTTGATGCCACGATTTATGCACCACCAGCCTTTTCGTATAATCAATTTGCGATTATAGAGCTAAAGAAGCCAGATAAAACAATGCTGAAGTTAGTCGACGATTAGAAGGTCTGTTATACTCTTTTTCTTGGTTATTTGATATGTTTTTTCTTGCTGTTTTTATACTTTAGATTAATCCATATTGGAATGATATGTGATATAGTCACATATGCATATTTATTATTAGTTTTATCTGAGAGCAATCAATTTAGATCTTTGTTCTTTCAAATATGTAGGAGAAAGTAATTCCGAGCGGAAACTTGAGACGATACTTACATACTCGGTGAGCAAAAGTTTCATTTTCTGATTAGCATTTGGTTATTACTTTTTTTCAGTATGCTATGTGGTTATGTTTGTTGGTTTTATGCTCTTTGAACACTCTGTGTTGTCCTAATTGTTTTGTTAGTCTTATATACACTACGTATAACTTATGGTTGTGAAAACTAGAGAGGGGGTGGGGTGAATAGTTTACAGGTTAATTTACGTTTTAAAATTTTGCTTCTAAAAATATTAGATTCGATTATATGTTCGATCAACCAACAATATGAAACAACAATATATCTAACTACAAGCACAAACGATTACATATATGTATGTCACATAAGCACTTAATGCGGCACGTAATGTAAGCACATAAGCAAGTAGCGTCTATGCACTTTGAGAATGTTTGATGTGATGCAATGTTTGTGAAAACGACTATAGTCTAGGGTAAATTATGCAACCTAGTTCTCTATAGCCAGTGCTCTGATACCAATCTGTAACACCCCCAAAAATCACAACGCAGCGGAATACCACTTTGGGGTGCTACTTCATAATACACAGCGCTAGATACAAGAGAACGACCTCTAAAAAGTGTCGTTTGTAAAACAATCTCGTTGATTTTCTAAAATCAAAATAATAGTTGTCCCATAATTGCATCACAATGAAAAGCTTGAAAGCAACACAACGAGATTTGATCATTTGTAGAAATCCAAGTATGAAATCTTATCAATTTAGACTCCAATGCACATCAGATAATCCAAGCATTTAATTCACCTGAGAAAAACATGCTTAAAAACGTCAACATAAAGTTGGTGAGTTCATAGGTTAGTTTAGATATGAATAATAACCCAAAGGTTTCCAAGGTATATATGACCATTTAACTCCTTAAATGTCCTTTCAAAATATGTATATGATTTCTAAAATCAACAGTTGCAAAACATGCCAGACCATTTAAATCTCCAAATAGTCGCCAAAACGTATAACATAGGACCACAAGAAACTTCCCGTGATGAAACAACAAATGCAAACATCACGAGACCCTTAGTAACGTTTCCTAGTCATGAACAGCTGAAGCTCGACAATCTTTCCTTTGCAATTAAAATATATATTTTTGCATTTACGCCCATGCCGGATGTCTACCTAACCATCCTAAATTCGACATGCTATAATGTTCGGTCTCGGTGAATACTAGTCACCCCAACGTGAGGTCGTATTCCCGAATAGATCTATTAAATAACAATCGCGCTCCACCAATAATGTTATTCACCAACTGACATCTTATAGCAAATGAACAGTTAAGTACATGGGACTTAAATTGGGTTATTCCGCTACTTTTAGGCCTAACCCGAATCAAAAATATTAAAATTGATCCACTGTGTCCAAAAATAAAACGATGCATATATTCAACCCAAAAATATACTAATACCGTTATCCCCCAAAGCGAGTAACCGTGAGGCTCAGCAACTCAAATATCCCTTTAAAAAACAATCAACAATGATTCAAAGATAACCCTTAATTAATAGAGTAAATGTAGACATAGCGATAATCCCCCTCGCGTGTTATATAAACCATCAAAAGATTGAAAATGCGAGGATTATGACATCACATTGTTACAGAAGACCGATTGGCAGTAGTGCATCTAAAATGCACAACTACGAACGGAAGACAAGCGCTCGATCGAGAAGTTGCAACTAATCTAACGGCTAATTATCCACTGAGCCAAGAATAATATAATGTGAATGAAAGAAAGAAGATAAGAGATAAAAAAAATCAAACCACAACACCAAGATTTATAGTGATTCGGCTACAAAGCTCCTCTTCACCCTACTCTACTCCCCGAGTATACGACTCGAAATTTCACTATGTCAACAAGCTCCCTTTAGGCAGAGAAAACCGTTTACACGTCGCTTAACTTATTTTTCGACACTAAGCTAAATGTTGAGTCCTAATCTTAGCTAGAACCAATCTACCACTTCACCAACGTATTTTAAGGACAAAAATGCTAACCAACACACAATCAATACTATAAGATTTATACACTATCCGATTTTACACACTAACACAAGATCAAGAAAATAGAGGTTTGGATCTTAGAAGAAGATAGAAGAAATCACTAATCTATAACACTTCATTTCTTGGCGAATACGAGTGTTCTTCTCTTGCACTTTATAGAAGAAGGCAGAAGGAAGATGAGATTGGATCACTTGAAACAAGATTAAACTATATTAGTTATCAAGAGATTTAGAGAGAGAAAGAAAATTTTAAAGAGAGAAAGAGATTTGAAAAATCTGTGCAAAGAGGTCTGACGTCTGTAGAGAATAGTGCAATATTTATAGCCAGGACTGAGCAACGTCTCCTGTGGGCCGTCACGGCGGTCCCAAATATATATGGGGGTCATTCTGCCTATCAGGGGGTCGCCCTTAGGTAGACGCTCCAATTTTTGTCCTGTAGTGTGGAAGGTTAAATCTGGTGTAAAAGGTTCCATTTGGGGGGGAACCAGATTTTGCATTTTTACATTTAATTAAAACTTTTCCTTTAATAATAAATATATTTTGTATATTTTTATTTTTGTAAAAATACTTTTGTAGAAATGTAATGGTTAAAAAGAAAAAATATTTTCTTGATCACTTAATCATGTTTAATGATTTGTTTATCCATACTTTAAGTGATTTACGTCATAATAGAAGTTTACGATTAATAATGTGTAAACATTTATTTTTATCGTACATGTTTTTACATGTTGTCATCTTCAAAACATAGAGGAGTCGAAAATTATAAATAACATTTTTAGACATTATTTGTATTAACAATGGTCATAGTCTATTCTTATATCTAAATTCATTTTTCTGATTGGTGGATCTGTGTTTGTCTTAGTTTAAGCTTTATAGTAAGTATTTCAAAATAATTTTTTTAAGTTAATATCTCTTAGACGTTGTTTGTGTTAGTTTAAATTTTATGATACGCATGATGTGTATTTGTGGGTTTGTATTGTTGCCATATTTTAGTGTCTCATATTTGGAGCTTGACATGTGGATGTAACTTTTGAATTTAGAATCTATGTATAAGGTCACCTAAGAATTTTTTATTTCTTAATTGTTGAATGATTCACAGGCTTTGTATAAGTTATGGTTATGGTTGCTAAGTTAATAAGTGTTGTTAATTAATAAAGAAAACTAAATTTCTGATTTAAAACCGGTTGCTATTAAATTTATTGATCCTGCATAATTTGATATTGTTGCATATCATGTTTCTTTAGGGAGTAATGATGTTTCGATTTATTTTTTGCTTTTTGGGCTGTGTAAAATAGTAGGATGGCTAAATATGCGATTACGTTGGCTCAACAACCACTATTATTCAATTCAAAATGATAACTTTATGTAACTTGTATTTATATGATTTATGTGTAATGTGTTTGACCCATCTTCATGAATGCTGAAGTACTCGTAATATTATGTGTTACGACGTGATCATCTTTCTCTTTCTTTTTTTTACCTTTTTGGCCTGTGTAAGATAGTACGATGTCTGAGTTCGAGATTTTTTCACCTTAGAAACCACTATTGTTGCAGTCAAAATGATAATTTTGTGTGATTTGTGTTTGTATGGATTTTGTGCACAATGGATAAGCGGTCGTCATGATTGCTGAAGTTGTGCGAGATGTATATTTTGGATGCATATTGATCTTTTGATTTATTTTTATCTTTTTGTGTTGTATAAAAGATTAGAATGTTTAAGTTTGCTATTTTCTTACCTTTGTCATATGCCTTTATGTAATGTGTGTGACCCGCTCTCCAGTTTTATTGTGGCTTGATGGTATGTTGTAAAATGCAAGTGTGTTATGTATCAAATGGTGTGTCTAAGCATGGGTGTTTTTTGCCGCTATTATTAATGAATTATTGCCTTTCCTATTTAGGCTTTCTACGAAGTGTCAACAAAAGGTCCTGATGTTTGCTTAAGGAGATTGAAAGAAATCCATACAAAGGTTCCATGTGATGGTCAGCGGGTGCTTTCAGTGCAAAGTTTAGGCACATTAAAAGGCAACCCAAAGTCAGGTATTTCCTATTTTTATTTTGTTGTTTTTCTTATCCTGCCCATGAACCTACATAATTTGTAATTTAATTGTTGATGTTATGTTTTGCTAATTTTTTTATTTTTTATTTTCTAAAATGTCGCAAAAGTTGATACTCCAACAAAAATGTTATGTTTATTTTGTGCATTTTTTGATCTAATGTTTATTCGAAGCATATTAATGTTGTCGCCTTAATAGATTGCCTAAATACGACCATTTGCTTTTATGTGATTTTGTTCGTATCCTTTGAGATTTGGATTTTCAATATCTTAAAGAAGAAAAATGTTTAAATATGTTTTTTCGGTCTCTTTCCTGTTATAAATATTTAGTTGGATTTATTATATAATGGATAATTTGTTGATTACTCCATTAAAGATGGTATGGTTTCAAATGCATTATTGTATTTGTGCAGTTCTATGAGTGCTATTGTTTTCGAAGGCTGGTGCACTCGCCTCAACTAAAATAATGCTTTTATTAATCATGGTACTTTTTATAATGCTAATCGCAAAGATATTGATGCAGGGATTTGGATGGCCTCAAATTTCATTGCTCAAATAATACAAGTGGTTCAAAGAAAAAACCTTCCAACATCATTTCAAGCGGTTGCGGAAATAACGATAACGCGACCGTGCACACCGGTCATTTTTTCCGAGTTTTGAACGCAATCACCAACTCGGTCAATGTCGTTGTTTTCGGTATGCGTGAACTTCCCAATGTTTAGTATCGTGCGCCTTATGATAGATGATGACTCAAATGTAGTTGAGTTGCGCATCTCAATTCTGCATAGCATCTATCAGAAAAACATGGGTTGGAAAATGTTTCTCTAAGTCATGCAACAGAGAAAGTTATGGTGGATGTACGGAGCAGGATATGTTGTCTTTATTGAGATTTGTTATGTGTACTCAATGGACATGGAATGTTGTGTTGTTATGCCTATTTTCAACAATATGTTAGCAATTGTTGTTTTATAATATATAGGAGTCGAAGTTTATCATGTTATATTTTTTAGTGTCAAAATATTTTAGAATATATAGTAGTCCAAGATTATCATATATCTATAGGCAAAAAATAGTGAATGTTATAGACAATGATTAGCAAATATTAGGGTCTGCAGCAACGCCCGATCGCCTAATACCTCGTTATTGGTAGCAGATCAATTGATGTGATAAAAGAAGGACAATGCAGGTCTTAGCCTTTTACTAAATATATATGTTTTAATGTTTAAAACATGGGTATGCTATTTATAAAGAATTTTTATCGAAAATACTAAAATATACTTTGTGAATTTTATTAATGAGAACAATGCAACATGAATCGTAAACAAAAGTTTGATCTTTTTTGATGAGATACTAACTAGTTTCTTATATTGTAAGAAAGAAAACAATTCATATCCTTTTACTCATCAGAGAAAAGCTAGATTAGGTATATACAATTATACATGCAACTAATATTCTTTTTAAAAAAAAAGTTCTAGCATTTTCTGTTGTTGGAGAAAGCTAGAATAGGAACACTTGAAATTTCTCAAGTCTAGTCAAACTATAGACACCATTCTTCGTGAAATCATAATGAATTATGGTTGCATATCTTATGCTTACAAGTTTGTTTTAAACTGTAATTTTGGTTTTAAAATTTTTTGAAGCATGTAAGATATTTGGATAACTGAAGAACATGTTTTTTCTACAAGTTAGCCAACTAATAACATCTTAAATACTTAGATGTATTATATAAGATTGATTGATTAGAAATAAGAAATATCAAGTAACAGAAAATACGGTGAGGACAAAACCGAACATGATTTTGTCTCATCCGAATAAACTCAGTATGGCGTTACATACTTTTGTGGTATAGTAAGCCAATATAGAAGGAATTGCATGACCCATTTTCAAGCTATAGAATGGTGAATTTGGATAGTCCATCATTTATATAGTAGAACTTGCTACTTTCTTTTTACCATTGATGAATCAAGTAGGAGCAATATCCATATTTCCCTGTTGATGAAACGCATAAAATGTTTTTTAATCTGGTGGGAGCTCATGTTACCGAGTAACGAAACAGATGGTCTGGAAATGGACTGAAAACGCTCAAATTATACATATTTTTATATGCGTTATCTATGCTTTTATGTATAATTATTGGTTAATTGTAAGAACTTTTGATACTTAATCGAGTATATTTGATATTGTAGGTTCTAGGTACGTGTCATGGAAGAAAACGAAAGAATATACTAAGATTTGAAGCTTAAACGAAGAAATAACTCAAGATAAAAATCTCCCGACACCTGTCCACTATTTTGGCCATAACTTGATCATACAAACTCCGTTTGACGCGATTCGGGTGGCCACGCGACCGGAAAAGAATTCACTACAACTTTAATTTTTGATCCAAGAGCTGAAAATACACCAAAACCGCCGCACATTTAAATAAGTGTGGCGTACT
The DNA here is from genome assembly GCA_026074375.1 of Tanacetum coccineum. NCBI lineage: Eukaryota > Viridiplantae > Streptophyta > Magnoliopsida > Asterales > Asteraceae > Tanacetum > Tanacetum coccineum. The sequence continues at coordinate 21,238 of BQNB010003244.1, forward strand.
TTTCATAAACCCCAAAGTACGACGCACAAAATAAAATGCGCGTCGCACTTTCAGTCTGATACAGTAAATACATAAATTTGGCCCCAAAACCGACCACATTCATCCCTAACTTGGTCCCCAAGTATTCCTTAGCCTATAAATATCCTCATTTGTGCCAGGGAACTTCATATCTCACACACAAATACTTACAATCTTAGTGAAAAGTAGAATTATAGTTAGGAGAAGTTCTTGAAGAATTTGGTTGAACTTGCTTGTAGTTCATCAATATTCCCAGGTTTTAATCCATCAAAGGAAGTAATACTGAAGTGTAATTCGAAGCTATAAGATATTGTGACAGAATTGTTCATAGTTTCCGGGGTTACTTTGAATATAATAAAGTTTTCGTTGGGAAAACTTGTGAAATCATCAAACATTTGCTCGTGAAGTTGGTATAAATCTTGTTTATCTTTTGAATATGATCTTTACTGAATTCATGATTAATGTTATGTGTTTTGTTACTTCTTTGATCATGGAGTAGTCATCTTGTGTTTGTTTGGGCATTATGTGATCTTCAATATGGAGCGTTTGGATATGTGTTTATTGAATTGGTAAAACATATTTTATATAAGAATATAGGCCGAAAGGGTTCTTTATATATGTATTCTATCATTCCACTTATTATATTTGTTATAATAACATATAAAAGCCGAAAGGATTTGTTGTTACTAATCGATATAATCACTAGTTACACTTAAAGGCCGAAAGGATTTGTAACTTGTGATATCTTTATTCTCTGAACTTGTAAACACTATCCCAAGCACTTCTATGTTTTAGTGATCATCGCCTAAACAAACATACTTTAATATTTTTCTTGAATCATCCTTTTATTGCTTTCTTTACAATATTCGATATATGCACGTTTTGGTTAATTTGATAAGTGACAATCATTTTAGCCTTAGCATCTTAATTACAAACTGTAAAACTACAATTCTCTTGGGACGGCCTAGACTTACCTAAGCTATATTACATACGAAAGGGTATACTTGCTCGTGTTATGTTTTTAATAAAAATCGGTATTTCTAGCATTATAAATTTAAGACTTCTAAAACATACATCAAGTTTTTAGCGTCGTTGCCGGGGAATTGTTTAAGTTGTTATTCGTTTGTTTTCTTGTTTTTTTGCTATTTGTTTTCTTTAACGTGTTTAATTTCTAAAAATATGTCTTCTGCTGCTGTAAGTATGGTGCACATTTTCTTTGTGCGCCGCACTTCCCTTGTTTCATTTGAAAGTTTTACCTCGTAAACCCGTAGTACGCCGGTTTTAACCTTAAAACCGCCGCACTTCCTGTCAATTGTTTCAGTTGTTTTAACAAACGTAAAAAACGCAAAGCATAAAAGTTCCAAAAAACCAGCGCACTTTTTCTTAAGTACGTCGGGTTCATTCAATTTTCCAGAAAGCCAACGCACTTGTACTCAAGTGCGCCGCACTTATCCTTCTGAACCAAAATAGTTCTCCAAAGATAATCTTTTATCCATTTATCCTTATTTTCTATATATATAATACAATTAAAATATATCTAATATATATATAAATATAAAACGGTAAAAATATAAATATAAAAATAATTTATTTTATTTTGAATATTATCCTATTAGTCTTAATTATATAATGAAAAAATGTCTTTTTATAAAATGCTTAACGTATGTATAAACTCACAATCCTGGGGAAAACAACTCGTAAATCTAAAATATAAATTAAATAAAAATTTAATAACAAGGACTTGTAAGATTAAAACTATCCGAAAAGAGTTCGTTAAAATCGAATCATTCAAATCTTCAACTCAACATCCTACCATTAATGACTTTGTCGTCATAAATATACCCAAAGAGGACGTCAAAACAAAACAAAAGATTCTTGATCTTGATGATCAACCTATGTGGGAAAGTGCTAAGACTGTAGCACCAACTCCTAAATCTCTCATTGTTCGACCTGATGTTGATGAAAACTTTGTTATCAATAGTAACCACTTGAAAATGATTTTAGAAAATAAATTCGATGGTTATCTACGAACCGATCTGCATGAGCACGTCCATGAATTTCTCGCAATCTGCGACATGTTCAAATATGGTGAAACTCAAAGTGAAGCTGTCAAGCTTTTGATATTCCCCTTTTCCTTATGCGATGAAGCTAAAACCTGGTTTAACGAACTTAATGAAGAGTTTATAACATCATGGAATCAAATGAGAAGATCTTTTATAAACAGATTCTTTCCACCTTCGTTATTTAACCGTCTTTTGCTTGAAATCATAAATTTCACTTAACTCGTATGTGAAAGTCTAACCGAAACCTGGTTATGACTAAAGAACATGCTTCGAAAATATCATGGGCACGGTCTAACCAAAGGAGCTATTATTCAAATATTCTATCATGGTCTAGACGAACCCACTCAAGGAATCCTGGACGTAACATCCAGAGGAATCTTCCTCTACAAAAGTCCTAATCAAGCCTTTCAATTTCTTGATGACAAAGTCCTTTTTAAACTTGATTGGTCCATTAAATCTAAAAATAAACATCATCAAAAATCTGTTGCTTTCGTTGATGGAAGTAATAATAATGATAATTCTCGATTAATGAAAAATTTTGAAACTCTAACTATAAAAATGGATTCTCAATTTACAAGCTTAAAAGAATAATTACAAGATATGCGTAAGAAATATTATGACCTTAAAGATAACCACGCTTCTAAAAACAACATGAACGATGACACGCCGATGTGTGAACGTCATGAAGTAAATTACATCCAATCCGGAGGTTCTCAAAACCAAATTTCTCATGACTTGTATTCTCACCAATCCTATTATGATCAACCTCAATCAAATAATTATTTTAAAAAATCGCTCACAGAATTAAACAATGATGTGAAAAATAATCTCGAAGATTTCAAAAGATGTATCTGTAGCATGAGAACTGTTCATGATAAACTTTTTGACAGAGATGATCAATCTAAAACAGATCTAGAAAAATTAATCACCAAATTCTTAGATGGTCAAAGAGTTTCCAATATGTTTGTCATGATCAATGTTAACGATATAATTATAAAAATAAATCAAAATGAAAATAATTGCCAAACTATATATAAAAATATGGAAAGAAAGATAGATGAGTGGTCAAAATCACAAAACGCCTCTTTAGAACAAACCGATAGGACTGACCTACCTCCTCTTCTAGCTCAAACTGAGCATGTGAATGCCGTATTTACCGAGAGTGGGAAGTCCGGTGATTCTTCAAAAATTTAAGAAGACCCACAACCTCCTATCATCGTTAATAATAAAATAGAAAAACACCGACCAATTAAGAAATTAAAAAAGGGATGTTATGTGATAAAAACAAAAGAATATTCATTCAGTGAGTACATACCTAAAATCTCGTACCCTTAAGCTTTAAAGGTGGATCATTCTCACTTAAACTGTATCGTTAAGGAATCTTAAGTCATGATGATGATGATGATGATGATAATAATAATAATAATAATAATAATAGTAAATAATAATTGTAAACCTATAAAAATAAAAAAATTATATATAAAACGAAAACTTCGCAGTTTCATTTGTATGACGCGCATAAGAGCTCGTGTGTTTCGTACTTGACTACTGTATCTAAAAATAAATTTAAATGAACTTTGTGCGTGTGTTCACTGAAAACCCTCTCGAGACTATAACTCGTCCACTCGAGACACCGAGAGGTTTAAAGGCTTGTTTGCATACGCTAAATGCAATCATGTTGCCTACGAAAGTGCGATTTGCTATTTTACGGTTTTCGTAGTTTTGTTTATTTTGCAGATTAAATAAAATAGGTGGAGCTTGGATTGGTGGTAGTCTTACACGTTAAGAATGATGTATTCGGATCGGTATATTATATGTGGCTGAATTCACATGCTTGGCGTTCTGTTTAGCGCCTTATCTTTCATAATTCAACCAAACACTTATGAGCCCCGGGAAGTTTCGTTTCTCTTATATTTATTTGTTCCCGCTTGTCATACTCTTTAAGTTACTGTCTAAATTACGCATATTGCTAAATTTAAGTGTGAGGGGAAAATGAAATTGAAAAATGAGACACATTTTTTTCTTAGAATTTATACTCTTTTGTTCGCCCTCGGTAATTTAAAATTTTGTTTATAAAATCTTTTGCCACTTAGGTTAATATATTAGAATAAAACATAGTTTTTGAAACCAAAGATGTGTCCTAATTGATAAAGCAAATCCGACTCGGGATCGATGACATTACTTACGCGTTTATGCCAATCACCCCAAAAAATGTAAGGTTTAGATCTTAAGGAATTCAGGTATCCATCTTTGACACCGAAGATAATTTTTGCCTTTAGCTTTCTCAAGTTAAGGTTTGAATGCAATTGCAAGTGTCTCATCCGTCATTACGGCTGTGTATTTGTAATTTGTCGCCTTTTCTAGAGCATTGGTATCGGTTTAAAAATTGTATGAGTGTGCCGGTGATTTATTGATTCTGGAACTTGTGCTTGACAATTATTACGAGACCGCAGTGAGATCACATTCGCGTGATATAGGTATTTTTACGTGATAAATAGGCAACTTAGGATTTAAACCAAATTAGCCATCCCATTTCATATTCTTTATTCTATTAGCTAATTACACTGATTAGTTAACCACCCAAATAAAATCCTTCTGTAGCACTCATCTTTAGTGCTAGATACTCCTAGTTTAGCTCGCTGAACCATTCTATTCATTTTTCTCATCCACTAAAATAAAAAAATGTGTGTGTGTATATATATATATATATATATATATATATATATATATATATATACCCTTTCGCCTAGCCTTACCCCTTGTCGAAAGTTCCTAACGGTTGGTTGCAAGTTACTCGGTATGATTGGTTGATTTTTGCTTATAGTTTCTCGCGCTTTGTTATGAGTGTTGTGCCATTTCAATGAAGATGAAGAGTGCACGCTTCGTGTTTCATATTTTTTATAGTGTAACTTATATTAAGTGTGGGGAAATTGTTAGTTGTTTGAATGAGGAGATTGGATTGAAAAGAAAAAATGATGAAAAAAAAGAGAGGAAGAAAAAATGAATGAAGAAAAAAAAATGTGAAAAAAGTATTAAAAAATTGAAAAAAAAAGAGGTGAATAAGAGTTGGATTGTTATATTATGATATGAGCCGGATATATTGATGAGAGGTTCGATAACCTCACGGGTTTGTGGTATGTTTAGTAACTAAAAAAATGGGTTTCTTGGACTTGTCGACATGTATATTATATAACCAATTCCGGTATATATTTCTCATGCCTTATCCACACCCTTATTAACCCTTAGCCAAATGTTACAACCCGAATAAAAGTCATTTTTTTGATATTTATACATGGTGCTTACGCCATGTCGATGCAGTTTTGTTTCTTGTACAAGCCTATGGAATGAAAAGAATCATGTCTGAGCAATTGAGTGTGATTTCTCTTTTACCCTCTATTACATCACATACGAGTGTTTGAGTGAATTATATTTTTCCTTATTCGTGAGGTGCTTAGTCATGTTATAACAGCTTGAAGATCGTTAGATATTGTCAAACATCTCTGTTTTCGCATATTAAAAATCTAAAAATATTTTTTAATTCTAATTTTGTTTTGTAAAGTTTATTTCTTTTTCTTTATTTTGCTTGAGGACAAGTAAACCCTTAAGTGTGGGGGGATGTTTGCGCCTTTTGCGCTTATTTATTAAAAAAAACCAAAAATGTTTTTGATATTTTCACACTCAACAAAAAAAATTAAAAATTAAAAATAAAAACTCAAATTTTAAAAATATATAAAATAAAATAAAAATTCCCTGTCTTGTCATGTAGGAACCTTGTTTTAAATTTTTTTTCTTGGATTCGCTTGAGGGCAAGCAAAGTTTAAGTGTGAGGATTTGAAAACGCTCAAATTATACATATTTTTATATGCGTTATCTATGCTTTTATGTATAATTATTGGTTAATTATAATAACTTTTGATACTTAATCGAGTATATTTGCTATTGTAGGTTCTAGGTACGTGTCATGGAAGAAAACGGAAGAATATACTAAGATTTGAATCTTAAACAAAGAAATAACTCAAGATAAAGATCTCCCGACACCTGTCCACTGTTTTGGCCATAACTTGAGCATACGAACTCCGTTTGACGCGATTCTGGCGGCCACGGGACCGGGAAAGAATTCTATACAACTTTATTTTTTTGGTTCAAGAGCTGAAAATACACCAAAACCGCCGCACATTTAAATAAGTTCGGCGCACTTTTCATAAACCCCAAAGTACGGCGCGCAAAAAAAAATGTGTCGAACTCGGATTGAGTTGATTCAAGCGGCCACGAAAAGAGAATTCAATTATCTACAATATGGGAAAACGTTCAAAAGCTGAGATATTACCAATACAACCAAGTTTACAAATGAGTACAACATACTTTAGGGAAATGCAATTAATTCGTGAATCTGGCCCATAATCTATCCACATACATGCCACTGGTCATAAGTAATCTATAGCTAATAAATACTCCCCTATGATGCTTGGATGACATCATCTTCTTATCATACATACATCAAATCTCAATAAGAAGATCCAAGGATAAATGCCAAAGTCGCACACTTTTAGCCACACTTTTAGTCTGATGCAGTAAATACGTGAATTTGGCCACAAAATCGACCACATTCATCCCCAACTTGGTCCCTAAGTATTTCTTAGCCTATGAATACCCTCATTTGTGCCAAGGAACTTCATAACTCACACAAAAACACTTACAATCTTAGTGAAAAGTAGAATTATAGTTCGGAGAAGTTCTTGGGGAATTTGGTTGAACTTGCTTGTAGTTCATCAATATTCCCACATTTTAATCCATCCAAGGAAGTAGTTGTGAAGTATAATTAGAATCTATAAGCTATTGTGACAGAATTGTTCATAGTTTTCGGGTTTACTTTTAATATAATACAGTTTTCGTTGCGAAAACTTGTGAAGTCATCAAACATTTGCTCTTGAAGTTGGTATAAATCTTGTTTATCTTTTGAATATAATCTTTACTGAGTTCATGATGAATGTTATGTGTTTTGTTGCTTCTTTGATCATAGAGTAGTCATCTTGTGTTCGTTTAGGCATTATGTGATCTTGGATATGAAGCGTTTGGATATGTGTTTATTGAATTGGTAAAACATATTTTATATAAGAATATATAGGCCAAAAGTGTTCTTTATATATGTGTTCTATCATTCCACTTATTATATTAGTTATGATAACTTATAAAGGCCGAAAGGATTTGTTGTTATTAATCGATATAATCACTAGTTACACTTAAAGGCCGAAAGGATTTGTAACTTGTAATATCTTTATTCTCTAAACTTGTAGACACTATCCCAAGCACATCTATGTTTTAGTGATCATCGTCTAAACAAACATACTTTAATCATTTGCTTGAATCATCCTTTTATTGATTTCTTTACAATATTCGATATATGCACGTTTTGGTTAATTTGATAAGTGACAATTATTTTAGCCTTAGCACCTTAATTACAAACTGTGAAAACTACAATTCTCTTGGGACGACCTGGACTTACCTAAGCTATATTACATACGAAAGGGTATACTTGCCTTTGTTGTGTTTTTAGTAAAAATCGGTATTTCTAGCATTATAAATTTAAGACTTGTAAAACACACATCATGGAGCCAACACCGGTTAATGGCTTAGAACCACCATTAGTAAGCATAATTAATTTTGAAGAATCAAGGTATTAATAAATAAACTTAGGCAACACCTACTAATGACTAGCACTAGTTTCCAAGATCCACATAGTAAAAGCAATACTTATAGATTATGACAAACCATTACTAGATGAGGTTGCTAAGGCTTGAGGCTGAAAGCAAGGAACTTCTTAAATCAATCAAATTTGGGTCCAAATAAGGGGCAACAACACCATTATTAGGCTGAGATGGTCATTGCTGATATGGTCGACGATTATGAGGTGGTTGATGTGTCTTATGTTTTGGCTTACGGATATTGGAACGCTGAGACTTCCAATGACCTTACCGTTTGTAATTAGCACACTCATCAATAGAGACCTTACAGATAGGCCTATTTTGAGTGCCATTGGATGTCGTGGAACGATATGAACAACAAAAACAAAAGGCCCGACAATCTTCTTATCATCTCGAGACTTCAAACGAATTTATTTTGCAAGTAGGTTACTAAAATCATAATCAACAAATGTCAAAGGATCGTGATAGATAAAATATCATCGCAATCCTTCAAAGTTATGGCGTAATGCCATAAGGAACTGAATCAAATGTTGTGAGTCTCTCCTAGTAATATAAGGTGCAAAACTGCTTAGTTCCGTTGTATTGTCAGCACCAATTGATCCCACAAAGCAGACATAGCCGAATAAAAATCTTGGATGCTCATATCATTCTGTTTAAATGAACGAATATCAGTCTCAAACTTATACTCTTTGGCAAAGTTAGATTGTGTCTACAAACTAGCAAGATGATCTAACACAACATTAGCGGTATCATATTTTGCCAACTAAACCCCTATACATGGCGTGACAGATTTTTTAATTCAAGTTATAACCTTTGAATTGTTAACCTCCATGTGTCAATTAACCCATCAAAATTTTCAATAATGACCCATTAATAGGTTTTGTCTTAGTACATGAAACATAACCCTACATCCACTTTCCTCGAAATTTTTATCATAACATAACTCCAAGCAAATAACAACTAACCAACAATCAAATACCAATGTCAAATGGCAAAAACAAACAAACCCTAATCACGAGTCGCGGAAGCAAATAACATGCAAATAACACTCCAAGCAAATAAAAAAATCCGATCAAAAAGAAATAAAATCAGACTAACCGATTACCAAACAAAAGTGTTAGTCTATATTATTATTTGGGTTTATCTAATTATTTGTATTGGGCTCAAGCCCAACCTATCACCTATATGTATCGGTTGAATGTTAATATGGAATACACGAAACACTTTATTAACCTACATGGTATTAGCCATCGTAGATCCAAAACCCTAAAACACTACTCTTCCGCTATATCAATCTTCCTGCTCATCTTTGTGTTGATCGTTGGTTTATTCGATAACCAGTCGACACGTGTGGTTTGTTTACGGTTTGCCGATCGTTGGTATAATAGGTTAACCAGTCGACATTTATATGTTTTTAGGGTCGATCGTTGGTTTCTCCATATAACCAGTCGACACCTATTTTTTGGTTGTTTGTTTGTTTCTGCTACGGTTCTTCTATTGGTTCATCATTTATTAAACCATTGTTTACAATATTCAAAATCTAAACCCCACTACTGTTTACGTATTAGAATACTAAACCCTATTGGTGAAAATATGTCAAGTGGATATGTGGTTAATACCAATCATGTGGACCAGCCAACTCTTTTGTATACAACATCAAGTGGACCAGCCAATTCTTTTGCATCTTTTAATTGTCCATCGGGTTTCAATATCACACAGCCTGTGAACTTCCAGCCGGCCCAACATGTATCAAATCCGACCCATTTTTACTTACCGCCAACCTAGTCCACTTCTTGGGGACAGCCGACCCACTACTTATCTCATCCGGGTCAGCAGCCGCACTCGGGTCAATAGGGTAATTGTGCGGGTCAAACATTGGGTCAACATATACACTCGGGTCAACCAGGTATTTTTCCGAATGCTTTTCATGCCATGACTCCTCAAGATCTTATTTTGGGTAATTGGAACATGGACACAGGTGCGAGTTCCCACCTTAATGATTCTGTTCATAGTCTTAGTGATGTTCTTAATATGTGCATTTATCCATCTGTTTCGGTTAGCGATGGTTATTCCATACCCGTTACCAACCCTGGCCATAGTATTTTGCCTACACCTCATCGACCCCTTCATTTAAATAACGTTCTTATTACCCCTAATATTGTCAAGAATTTAATTTATGTCTGTCAGTTTGTTCGTGATAGTAATTGTACCGTTGAATTTGATGCTTATGGTTTTTCTATTAAAGATTTCATGACCCGTCATGTTCTTCCCCGGTGTGATAGCACTGGAGATCTTTACCCGGTAACAAAACCTTCCACTGTACCTCATGCTTTTCTCACCAGCTAGTATACGTGGCACCAACGCCTTGGACATCCAAGGAGTGAGATGTTACAACGTATTCTTTCTCGTAATTCAATTTCATGCACTAAAGAGAAACCTCCCGTTATTTGTCATGCTTGTTAGCTTGGCAAACACGTGAGGCTTTCGTTTGTTAGTTCTAATACGTTGGTCAAGTCTTGTTTTGACGTTATTCACTCAGATTTATGGACTTCTCCAATTCTGAGTCTTTCTGGTTTTAAATACTACGTTTTGTTCTTGGATCATTATTCGCAGTATGTTTGGGTTTATCCGTTAGTTAATAAATCCGATGTTTTTTCAAAATTTATGTTTTTTCAAAATTTATGTTTTTTCAAAATCCGATGTTATTCACTCAGATTTATGGACTTCTCCAATTCTGAGTCTTTCTGGTTTTAAATACTACGTTTTGTTCTTGGATCATTATTCGCAGTATGTTTGGGTTTATCCGTTAGTTAATAAATCCGATGTTTTTTCAAAATTTATGTTCTTTCTTACCTTTGTTCGCACTCAATTTAAATGTGAGATAAAGTCTTTTCAGTGTGATCATGGTGGTGAATTTGACAATCATGCCTTTCATAAGTTATTTGCTGATAATGGGATTCAGTTTCGCTTTTCTTGTCCTCGCACCTCACAACAAAATGGAAAATCTGAAAGGATGATCCGCACCATAAACAACATTATTCGCATGTTACTATTTCATGCTCATTTACCTCTTAATTATTGGGTTGAAGCACTTAACATGGCCATCATCTTATTAAATATTTTACCATCACGTGCCATTGACAATGAGATACCTTTTACTTGTCTTTTTGGAAACACACCTGACTATAGTGTTTTACGTACTTTTAGGTGTCTTTGTTACCCTCACCTTGTCACCACTAACAAACTTGAACCACGAGCTACACCTTCTATTTTTTTGGGACATGCCGACCATCACCGTGGATACCGTTGTCTTGACCTCAACACAAATAAAATCATCATCTCCCGACATGTTACATTTGATGAGACGGTATTCCCTTTTGGCTCGATGACACCTACCTCACCACCCTCATATGATTTTTTGGACGAGTCAAATAATCTTATTTCTAATATAATCCGTTCCTCACCCATAACAAATACCAAAGATCCTCAAATATCTCCTGCCGCAACTAATCCCACACCACAACAAACACCTTTAGATGGTACTCCGTTACAACAATCTCAAAACCATACGACCCAACAAACACACACCCAAACGATCCCTACTAGCCCCATAGCCCAACCAACACAAACAGAACCGACCCCCACTAGCCCAGTATATCAGCCAGCCCAACAAGATATTCAAACCCAACCCATTTCACCACCTATTGTTAACCCAAACCCGGTTTCGGTTCATCCCATGGTCACACGCTTTCGTGTCGGGTCTAATCGTCCTCCTGAGCGTCTTAACCTTCATGTGTCTTCCATTTCACCATTACCTAAGTCATATACTGATGCGTTTAATGATCAAAATTGGCAAAATGCTATGCAAGATGAATATAATGCACTTATTAAAAACACTACTTAGACTCTTGTGCCTCGACCCACATATGGCAATATTGTTCGTTGTATGTGGTTATTTTGCTACAAGTACTTAGCAGATGGCACTCTTAGTCGCTACAAGGCTTGTCTTGTAGCAAATGTAAGTACACAGATAGATGGTGTTGATGTTGATGAGACCTTTAGCCCGGTTGTTAAACCAGGTACTATACGGACGGTTCTTAGTTTGGCTACTTCTCGACATTGGCCGGTTCATCAACTTGATGTCAAGAATGCCTTCTTACATGGTGATTTAGCAGAGACAGTTTATATGCATCAGCCTCCAGGGTTTCGAGATTCTGCACATCCTGATTATGTTTGTTTATTACAGAGGTCTCTTTATGGTCTGAAGTAGGCCCCTCGGGCTTGGTTTTAGCGTTTTGCCTCTTATATTACTCGGGTTAGTTTTGATCATAGTCGTTGTGACTCATCCTTATTCATCTATAGACAGGGGACTGACACTGCCTATTTGCTTCTGTATGTTGATGATATTGTTCTCACTGCTTCTTCTGAGATTTTGCTATAGCGGATTATTGCTTCTTTGCACCAGGAGTTTTCTATGACGGATCTGGGCTCTCTTAATTACATTTTAGGTATCTCTGTTATGCGTGACTCTTCAGGTATGTTTTTATCTCAACGTAAGTATGCTACTGAGATTTTTGAGCGGGCTCATATGGGTGGTTGTAACTCCAGTCGGACTCTTGTTGATACTGAGTCTAAACTGGGTGATGATGGTGATTCGGTTTCTGATCCGAAGTTATATAGGAGTCTTGCGGGATCTCTTCAGTATCTTACCTTTACATGCATGATCCTCGGGAGCCTCATTTCTCGGCTCTTAAGCGGATCTTGAGGTATATTCGAGGTACTTTAGACTATGGGTTACAGTTGTTTTCCTCTTCTACTACATCATTGGTTGCTTATTCGGATGCGGATTGGGCGGGTTGCCCTATCACTCGGAGATCGACTTCTGGCTATTGTGTATTTCTTGGCAACAATCTACTCTTATGGTCCTCTAAGCGTCAACCGACGCTTTCTCGTTCCAGTGCAGAGGCAGAGTATCGTGGTGTTGCTAATGTTATTACTGAGACCTGTTGGTTGAGGAATTTACTACGTGAGCTGCATATACCTTTGTCTTCCGCTACGTTTGTTTATTGTGATAATGTGAGTGCTGTTTATTTATCCTCAAATCTGGTCCAACATCAACGTATGAAGCATATAGATATCGATATTCACTTTGTTCGGGATTTGGTTGCTGCTGGTCAGGTTCGTGTTCTGCATGTTCCGTCTCGTTATCAGTTTGCGGATATATTTACTAAAGGGTTGCCTTCGACTTTATTTGAGGAGTTTCGTACCAGTTTGAGAGTTCGGTGTCCTCCCGCTCCAACTGCGAGGGAGTGTTAGTCTATATTATTATTTGGGTTTATCTTATTATTTGTATTGGGCTCAAGCCCAACCTATCACCTATATGTATCGGTTGAATGTTAATATGGAATACACGAAACACTTTATTAACCTACAAAAAGTTCGATCCACAATACCAACAACCCTGAAGCACTCATTACATAAGATAGACTATAATCTTACATGGGCTAAATGGACCGACATGGTGAGCCTTATCAACTAATAGCAATGTCGCCTAATATTTTCATTGCACAGCACGATACAGTTAACATAACTGAAGTGAGAAATCAAAATTTTCTTGTACGTACAAAGCTCGTTCATGGTAAATTTCTATATTCGCAAGTAATGACTACTCGTATCACTGTAGCATGCATGGAAGTTTGGTGGCCAAAAAATAGATAGATTCAGTTATTGCATAACTGTAAATGGATTTTTTTATTAATTTTTTTGAGATTATATTAAATTAGACAAAAAGAAAATTTATAAAAAATAAGGACAAGAAAACATCAAAAGCTTTCCCAATATGGTCGGTTGACTATAAAAGAAGCCCACCACTTAATTAGTGACAGTACGTAGTAAGATTATATGTCGAGTATAAGGAGCATAAGCAAGTCGTTATACACATAATCCAAAGAGGGGCGTTTTATTCATAGGAAGAGTGCCGTGGAGGTGGAGCCAATCCCCCATTATCTCTTCAAATCGGTATGAATTACAATAACATTGATAGATCGAAATAGTAAATAACAGAAAACAAACAGCAAGATTCATAGTTTAGTTCATCATCATTTATGATGTATGGAAGCACCCTACGGGTAAACTTCGATGAGCGACCTTAACCCTAAAATCGGAGTTATTTTATATTCGGTAAAGCCAGCATTAAGGAAGAGTTTTGCCAAATCTTTTTCATTCCTTTCTCTTCCGGTCAACAAGGCCATCATAAGCATATCAAAGAAAAGTTTAGTCTCCAGTGATTTGCCATCCCGATCATTGTTCTGCACCACCATGTCTATAATGATCAGTTTTCCTCCGTTTTCCTTGCTTGGAATCGCCTCTTTGCATCGCTTCAATATCTTGATACACTCTTCATCATTCCAGTCATGTAATATCCACTGTTTTTACTACAAAAAAAATAAACCAGCATCAAAATTGTTCTAGATTAAACTTTAGCCTAACCCACGATTAAAGGACAATTAGCTTGTAAAAGACTATATGTGATCTAAGTTCTAACCAATAGAACTTATAATTTAGCCTAAACTACGATTGAGGACAATTGGTAAATAATAAAGGCGGCAGGGGATGCATGACCGCATCAATACATAATTATCAGCCTTTATGTGACCTAATTGATCGATTGAACTTAGATATGTTAAATAGAATTAAAACAAATTAAAATTTTGAAATGAAAACAATAATGAATACCTTTAACAAAACTGCATCAGCCTTAGGAATAGCTTCAAACATGTCTCCACCAACATAGCTCAAATTTTTAGTTCCTACCAAACCATTAACAACATGAGGGAGATCAAAACTTGTGCAACTAACATCCGGAAAAGCTTTAGCAATGGCTTTGGCAACAGTCCCTGTACCACCTCCAACATCAACAACTGAAGTTAACCCATTAAAAACAGCCCCACTATCTTTCCATTTATTTTATAATGGTGTGACCTATTAAGCAACGAAAATATAAGTTGAAACCTGTACACCAATTGTCCTCCATAATATTATATAAATTATGAATTAAAGAATTGAATCACTAATGATCATGATTCTTTCTTTTACGTCCCTCAAGTAGTGTATTCAAGATATTGAGAATTACAAATACACATGAAGGTCATACAAAAGTCTCACAAGTTGGTGGATCGTTAAACTCATACACAATAAATTGATTCTTGAATGTGCAAGAAACAAGTGTGTAATTACACTTCAAGATGGAAGTTGTGTTATTCGCCTAGTCGTGGCAATAAAATAAGGTTAATTGTAAGATGGAAGGTACAGAGTATGTGAGAGGGTGTTGTAGATGTTGGATCACCATATCTAATTCCTAAATATTCTGTTATTTAATAGACTTTCTAGATAAAGAGATGAGAAATGGCCATAAGTGACACGTTTTGGTCAAGTGAACTAAAACTTGACTAAAATAGAAAATTACTAAGACTCTGACGAGAGCTTAGTCGGTGTCCTGTTATCGAAATCAATAAGTATCGTAGTAACTTATCTGTATAACTCCACTAAGTCTCTGACGAGAGACTTATTGAGAGATGCTAGAGGCATGAGTCTGAAACCATATGTGAATCAGTTGATGATGGAAACCCAACTTGAATGTAGTGCTCCTACCTTTCGAGTTTAATAGGTAATAACGAAGTCATTAATTGGTAGAAGGTATTAATCGATATAATTGACCATATTATGAGCATAGATAGCAAAAACTGCGTTGCCGAGAGAAGGATGAAATTTTTCTTAACAAAGCTTTTGGAGTGCGTCTTAAAAAAAACCTAGTAAATACAACGAAGACGTTTAGAGTAACTTTGGCTATATGACTTAGAGGTGGTGCCGCCTTGATAGAGAGTTTGTGTTTTCTCTTTTAGAGGGCATGAAAACAGGATTTAAGCGCAGGGCCATATACCCGGCTCAGTTGAGAATGAGATGTTTACGAATGGGAAAATGTGATAGAAAGTGTGTTTTGGTGATATCATACATAAGGTTCGGGTGGTTTCAAATTCCTTAGGTACACCATTGAAATCGATTTCACTTTACATGCTTCGAGTAAACGAAGGTTTAATCGTAATGATACTTTTGTGACATAACCTATTAGAGTAGCTTAAAACTTTCCAACCTGGTGGAGGATTGTTGGAAATTAATGTGAGTTTGGCAAGTTTTATATGTGTGTCCAATATTGAAATAAACTAAAGTGAGTTTGTATACTTGGACGTATAGTATTATTAATACTTATAGGTTAGGGATAACAAAGGCTGTTTGAGGTTTAAAAGCTTGAGGAGTTTTGAACCTTTAAGCCTGTGAAGCAATATGTACAAGGTAATTTAGAAGTAGCAACTATTTGTAATCTTAGTTAACACAGTTGAGATACAAAGAGTAGAAGCATTACAGGGCTGACTAAAAATGGATTAGAACATTGACATTGGTAAGGCAAATATGAGGTTTTATTGAAACCGTCATTTCCATGATCCATAATTTTAGCCATGAAACTGTGTCACATCTTTGCCTTATTTTTTATTGATATAAAGAGAGTGCTTGTAAACCCATAATATATCAAAAAAAATTAAGAGATATACAAACTCAGAGAGTTGCTTCTAAAACCACTAATGTGGTTTTCTTGTTTCTACATTGCCATACGATGATATGCTACCACCATTTACATTGCGTTGTATTTGTTCGCTGACGATACACAACGCGAGTCTGCATTAATCCTGGGGTCGTTATGTCTATGAGCACGCAGGCCAGAATCGAGCACGTAAACACCTTTTAAGGAAGGAACCTCTTTTTTGAGTGTTCTTCTAGTGTCTCGTTTTACTCCTCATGGCAACGTTACGTAGTGGTGAGAAGTATAGGAAGAGCCCCGTCACGACTTCTAATTTTTGGGAGTTTATCTCAGTTTCTGTTTTATCTAACTGTCACGATGGGTTGTTGCTCTGAAGGTGTCCCTAAAAGGGTTATTTTTGTTGAGAAGAAGTGCTCGAGTTTTATCTTGAATCCACAGGTTTTAATTTTGTTTACTTAATGTGTTAATTATCGGTTGTCGTTAATTCTCGCCAAAGTATTGAAACATGTAAACTTTTGACTAGAGACATATTATGATCTAACAGATCAAAACTTTGTGCAACTTAACATCCGGAAAGCTTTAGCAATGGCTTTGGCAACAGCCCTGTACCACCTCCAACATCAACACAACAACTGAAGTTAGAGACTCCCCATTATAAAAAACAGCCCCAATCTATCCTTATCAGAATGACACTAGAATGACACTTGAAACAAGACATGCATCACTAGCCATTGCTTCGTTAAACAAGTGATTAAGCTTTGGCTCTTGTCCTGCGAATTCCCATAGGCTTCTTCCATGGGTTATGTGGAAAGAGTTAGCACCATCATTTTGGAACCATTTGCTCATATGTTGCCATGGATCCATCAATACTGGATCCAACATGGCAAGCAAAAAAGGCCTAATGCTTAAGGGCTCTTCTTTTAGAAGGAACCGAGAAGCAGGAGCTAGCATATAGCCTTCTCCTTTCTCATCACCATTCCCTTCGACTGTGGATACAGTTTGTTTCACAAAGAAACCAGAGTGAACAAGAATGCGCATTAGTCCATAGACAAAATGGGACCTTTCTTTATCGATGGAGAGAGCTTCCACCAACTCGGATAGCAGCATTGGTGCACCATGGCTATTTACAATATCGGGAATCTGTAGCACATTTTAGTGACATGGAGTTTATAAAGCTGAAAATGTGGTTCCATATGTGTGCTTGAGAGTGAAGCAAGTCTTTAGAATGCTCACCATTTTGCAATGCCATGTCCTTTTTCTTATAATCTATATATGTGATACAGAAGCCTGCTTGGTGTTAGCTTATAGATGTTGTGTATATATAGTAAAAACTACGTGAAGAGATTGGTATTGACTTGATCATCAATAATAATATTGACTTGATCATCAATAATAAGAAGACGATTAAAATAATCACAATATTGCAGTTTAATGGTTTCACATTTAAGAGTAAATTGCATAAATCGTCCTTTAAGTTTGGCCAAATTGCATGTTTCGTCTCAAACATTACCAAAGTGCAAGGATCGTCCCTGTGGGGAAACCTTTGGTGCATCGTCCCTGCGGGGATGATACTTGCAACAAAGGTTTCAACAAATGTTTCTCCACAGGGACGATACTTGCACCGAAGGTTTCCTCAGAGGGACGATCTTTGCACTTTCATAACGTTTAGGACGAAACATGCAATTTGGCCAAACTTTAAAGACGATTTATGCAATTTCTAATTATGCTTTATTCATCTTGATACTTACAAAAAAATAATTAAGGTCAGTCTTTTTTATCATATATATAATAACTAGTTGGATACCCGCGCATAGCGGCGGCGATAAAAATTGCTAACCCAACTCGCTCCGTAATTCCCTACCCGCTTAGAGAATTCGTTTGTTTGGGTTTCCGTAGCTTTCCCACAACATCATATTAACGATCATTCTCGCTTGTATAAAGACACACATACATCTTCTTACCATCAAACATTGTCCTTCAAAAGTATATATCTTTTACCTATCAAGTTTGTATTCAAATTAAGTTAAAGGTTGTTGACAAAAATTTCAAATAAAACCCACTAAAAATGTGAAAAGCTAAAAATTTATAAAATGATTAAAATGAGATGTTAATTAAAGATCTACGAAATTTAGAGAAAAAAAAAAAAAAAAAGAAAAAAAATTTTAAAAATACGGTGAAATTAAATCAATATAAAAAATAAATAGATAAAAAGATATGTCAAATTGAAATAAAAAATAATTTTTAATTAAAGAAGATGGCACATGTCAATCTATGATTGATTTTTTTGGAACTAAAATAAAGATGGATAGTCAAGATTGCACCTCCTTATCTTAATTTTTAATGGGACCCACATTGTAAATGCTTTATATAATAGTATAGATATGCTGTGACATGATGTCAAATAAGTGTAGCAATGATAATGAAGAACACTACTTCGCTTGTTCTAGTCGAATTTTATTGATGACAACAAGCATATTAGCCCGCGCGTTGCGGCGGGGCTTCATTTTTTCCGAATTGATTGCATAAGTGAAATTTCATTTCTAACAATATTAATCTCAAAATATACACAGTATCTTTCGTTTCAACAATTCCAAGCTTGCACCGCCACCTGTTGAGATGTCACTCATAACATCCGCAAATCCAAAATTTATGTCCAAATACTAATAAATCTGATGCAAGATCAAATCAGAATAACCAAATAATCCAATAAGGATTTATGTTTTCAAAATACTAAGAAATCCTAAAAAATATACTTAACGATAAGCCTGCCATGGCGTGAACCTTAAAAAATGGATTAGTGCTTATAAAGTAAAGTTACTTAAACCTTGAAAAGTGTTTACAAATAACGAATAGAAAACAGACAATTGTTTTGTCATCAAAGTTACTACCAAGAGTAAGTTTGCAGAACCGAAATTGTGGTTTACGCAAATTGTTTAGCTCACTCTCCGAACGCTGTACCCAGTAATGGGGAAAATTTGTGTCTGCAATTTATTATCTATGACTTTAAACTTTGAAAGTACCAGCCTACTCTCAGCGTAGTCACCTGTTGTTGGGACTGCACCTGCAAATTGGCAAAACCACATATAAGGCTTTTTCAATTTACTCTTTATTCCTATCCACAACGAAACATTTGATTTGTGTGTCAAAGCCATTGTAGAGTCTGACATAAGGATTCACTATCTATTCTGATTAAATAATTGATTCCTTGTCATCAAATAAATTCCTAATCGTATTACCAACCATTAGAGCTTATGTTACGTCCAAAAGTTAGATTCTATGAATAAGAATATAGTTAAGATTCTCAAGGGCAATTATAATAACCTTAATCATATAAATGGTTCGAGAGGAAGGCAAAATGACTTTCTGACTATTTTAAAGTGCAGGCCGTGATTAAAAAAAAATTGACTAATTTCGAGGATCATAAAGCTAAGATGCTCATTTTACTTTCTTGCCTATATTGTAACACTCAGTATATAGATATTATATAGTAGAAACCATTGTCCACAGACGCTTACATTCAATATGTAATATGTTAAAAGAGTAGTGCGATCTGTAATTTGGAGAATTTTAAAAGCCTCTTAGCTCATAATGATATGCATATTCACAAGAGCAAATACTGAGAAAGAACAACACGAGTACGGCCAACACTTCAACTTATCTTGAGTCCTTCACTGACAAAACACGCACGCCAATATTCATGTATGAGCTGCTACCACTATTTTTGTGGGTTACCTGTTAAGACGTTGCTACAGCAAGCAATGAATGAGATGCTACACTTTTTACGTAGGTTAAAACGGCTGCTACATGGGGGGGGGGGGGGACGGCGTGAAAAGAGGAGGGGGGGTGCAAAATACTATAAACAAAGTTTCTTCTCTATGTATCATCTTTTATTCGGACTATTTTTTCGCAAGAAACTTACCTTAGCCTCTAACATGTTATCTGCGGCCAAACAATTTACACCACCAAAAAGACCAAGGTAAACCTGCACAAAACAAAAAATATAAATGATCAACAGTTATATTGACCGAACAGTTATAGCTTCTATAACATTAAAACGAGAAGTGAAAGAGATGAAGGAGTAAAGCTTATAACACCACTGTCAACTGAACCAATAAACACGGCCACGAATATTGGATAAGAAAGTACCCATCATGAGAAGAAAAAGGGCCTATTACCACAAAAATGTCAATAGGTGCGTTTTTGAGATGCATACAAGTATAAAAAAATAAGTTCACGAACCATATGGTGAAGATGTTACTATGTCCACTGTTGCCATCAACGGCTTATGAAGTGTATGTTGTTTCTTTTTTTTCATGCCCGTAGTACGTACGTATTGCAAAAGTTCAGTATAATAAAAAATGAGTATTACATAATCACGTTTATGAAGACAGTAAACATACCTGTATAACTAATTGCAATCTAATTGATATCATCTGTATTTTTACCTTGAGTAGAAAAGAGCAGCAGTGACATTCATACTGTGGAATACAAAAGTTCCAAGAGTACATAATTTAACCCAGCCAATATGCAAATAAGCTCACATTTTATCGAATCAAATGAGACCATTCAAATTATATCATCATAGGCTCTCAGCTAAGACACTGATAAAACTGAATATAAAAGCCACATTTCTCTATCTTGAAACGACAACCATTGAGTGCCTTATGTATAACAGGGTAATCGATCATTTCATGAGGCTCAGATTTTTAAACAATCGGACAAAGAGGATTGGTTCGCCGTGGCTGCAAAAATTTAATAATTACCCCGCCAGGATACGACCGATCTCAACTTTGATCGAATCTGCTAAAACACACTCAAAAATTGGAGTGTGTTGAGTGCATCTCATCTGTGCAATTTTTTATTCTTGCAGTAACAGCATCAGTTGGCACATGATTATACCCCAAGTTTCTCACCCACGTCTAAGATTCTTGGCTGGTGCGAACAACAACGGGAGTAATCCCTTTTGGCATCAAGGATTGCTGATATTCATAGGAAGATGATTCCTTTTGGTTGCTGCCGAATGCGTTACCTATACAGGCGGATGAACAATGAAAACAAAACAAATGAAGTGGAGCAAAGCTAACTGAATGTATACCAACTTACGTGCTGACGTATGGTCGTTGATGGCTCTGGAGCAACGTCATTCTGACAATGGACATGGTCGTGGGTTTGCGCAGCTCCTATCGGCTCTCAGCCATTGTTGGAAGAAAATTCTTTTCCATAAAGATGGCTCAATGTACCAATCGAAGTGTAGTAGAAAGTTCTCGTATTTGGTTTCTTAGGAGCAGCCATCGTATTCGTCGCACGCCAAGTCGCTAGAAAAATCCAAAAGACATGATTACACATCGTTTCGCAGAACATCTTGATCGCTTCAATGGACCTTAAAACAAATCCTCCACCTGAACGGAACGCATCTAAACACATAAGCATGACAATCCAAATACCCCTAAAAGCTTCAACACTTTTTAGTAAATACAACAAAATAAAGTCAATATTCAGAAATCTACACCAAACGTCCCCTGAATTCAAACTAATATGAGACACTAAGTCGATACAACATACTATATGATATAGCCCTATACTGCCTTGAGTTCGCTTTGTTAATCCTTTCTAACCTCAATCAAAAAATATTCGACTTTTACCTACAAAACCAAACATCAACACCAAAAGACATAGAAAAAGAATCCAAAAGCGAATTTTATAAAGCAAAAAAAAATACTAAACTCGTTTACATAATCCATAATCACAAGTAACGCCCTAAAAATATAAACTTACATACTTGATTTTTGCCTCTTTTGCCATTCCATCTTAAAATTGAAAGGTCCTAGTATCAAACTCAGAATGGGTATATTGTAGGTAGAATGGAAGCCGTAATGCGTCGCAATAAGAAATGAGGTACGTATTTCACATCGGTACTTTCCTCCACATCTTGCTCCCTGATCATCCTCAAAGTGTTCTTGAATGTTTCTGCTGTAGTACAAATATTCGTTTGTATGACAAAGTATAAAAAAATTTGGCCTGTCTGGACGTTTTTGGGCGCATCACTGGACTGTGGAGGAACATTATCCCAGCACTTGTGCCTAACTTGTAGAAATTTACAGAGTCAAACGCATCTTCATTAGGGAAACCGATTCATCTAAGACGGCGCCAATTATCATGTCCAGTAAAGCCATGAAATTAATTGTGCACAGAGTAATATGATGAAAAGCCTTGCACATAGGTTTGCCTGAGGCGAGCAATATCTCGACACATCTGCCGCGACCTTCCACATCCGCGGCAAGACAACATATTTCTACAGATCATCACACGAACCTGTGTAAAACCCAAAGTAAAAAGGCAATCAACATTCAACCGGCCGAATAATAGCCAGGAAATTGTCACACAAATACGTAATAAAAATTTGCTCAATAAAGAGTAATTGATGATGTCAACTCAGCGCATCATGGAGGTTGCTGAGCCGAGCAATACTCGCACTCTGCCATCCTTCCACTATCCGCGCCAAGACACCATATTCTAAAGATCATCACAGCCAAGTAAAGGGCATACCCAACATTGAGTCGCCAAATGAAGTATAAGATTCATGTCTGCAAATATAAAAGCAAAACAAAACAGCCCCCAAAAAATTTTTTGGGGGGGGGGGGTGATATGCAATACGATAGCCCGAGTGATGATGTTACCTCGCCAAGTTACCTGGCTACAACAATCCAATTGAGGTAACCCCGCGAACATCATAAACGGCAGATAATGTATAAGATTCATGTCTGCAAATATAAAAGCAAAACGAAACACAGTTTGCATTGGTGCAACCATAGCCCCCCGATGGCCATGTTACAGGAATAACTTCGCCAAGATATCATGTCTAGTAGCTAGGAAGTCTCAAACAAATACGTAATAAATTTGGCTCAGAGTAATTGATGATGTGCAGATTGCGCTTATGGAGGTTGCTGAGCCGAGCAATACTCGCACTCTACCTTCCTTCCACTATCCGCGGCAAGACAACATATTCTAAAGATCATCACAGCCAAGTAAAAGGCAATCAACATTGAGTCACCAAATGAAGTATAAGATTCGTGTCTGCAAATATAAAAGCAAAACGAATCAACATTTATGGTTGCAACCATAGCCCGGGTGATGTTACCTCGCCAAGTTACCTTGGCTGGAACAACAATTAAATTGAGGTAACTCGGCCAAGACACCAGCCTTTGCTCCGTATTAGAGCGCGGTCTACAACACATAAAACCCTGAACATCATAAATACTTATTTGAGTCAGCACACGACGTTGTTTCGTGTGGTTGGGTTCGTCATCATTCCTGAAGAAATAAACAACTAAATAAGATATTACCTTAAACTACTCACCTTAAAACATATTGCATAAAAATCGATAGATTATGTATCCAACAATCAAAAACCCCAAAATCAACAGAGGGCAAAGGCGGGTCAACCAACCTAACAAAAATCACAATAGACAAACTCCTTAAGTATCGAAACCAATAGTAGAACAACCAAAAAATTGCAATAAGGAAAAAGGTGCATGAGTACTTACGCACGAAGACGAAGGGACACTAAAGAATTAAGGGTTTCCAAACAATCCTTTCAGTAGCCGCAATTAAAAACTATTTCCATGGAATTTT
This sequence comes from Tanacetum coccineum, assembly GCA_026074375.1. Lineage (NCBI taxonomy): Eukaryota > Viridiplantae > Streptophyta > Magnoliopsida > Asterales > Asteraceae > Tanacetum > Tanacetum coccineum. The sequence continues at coordinate 45,246 of BQNB010003244.1, forward strand.
TATTGGTGGCAAGAATTAGGGAAGATTCAGGAAGAATGGAGAAAGATGATTTGATACAACAGACAGGCTTGAGTGAATGGTATTTTGTATTTGGTATTTGATACAAAGGGTTAACCGAAATGGGCTTGGGTCACTGTTAATATGGATTGGTCCAACAGGAAGGAACAGTTCTTAACGTCATGTATGAGCTGCAACCGTACTATACCTTGGGTGGGTTTCTGTTAAACCAAGGTTTTCTAACAGCACAATGTATGAGATGCACAACTTTTTACACGTGGGTTAACGGCTGCTACATACACGAAAATTCAAAATACAATAAACAAAGTATCATCTCTATGTATCACTCTTTTAGTTCCGGACTAATTTTTTCGCTAAGAACATACATAGCCTCTAACATGTTATCTTCGGCCTGAAACAATAACACCACCAAAAAGACCAAGGTAACCTGCACAAAACAAAAAATATTAATGATCCAATCAGACTAAAATAGACGAACAATATAGAGCTAACATAACCTTATAACATAAAGTGAAAGAGATTGATTATATAAGCTTATATAGACCCCACTTCGATCTGAACCAATAAACAGGCCACGAATATTGGCTATAAAGTTTAGCCCATCATGAAAAAAATGGCTATACTCAAAATGGCAGCGTTTTTGAGATGCATACAAACCAAAAAAAAAAAGATTCACGACCTTGATGGTAAGAATGATCCAGATTCACTGTTCCTATCAACGCTTATGAAGTGTATTATGTTTTCTTTTTTTTTCATGCCGTAGACGACGTATTGGCATAAAGTTCAGTATAAAAAAAATGAGTATTACATAATCACGTTTACGAATACAGTAAACATACCGTATAACTAATTGAGCAATCAATTGATTATCATCTTTATCTTTTAACCATTGAGTTAAAAAGAGCAGCAGTGACATTGCATACCTGTGGAATACAAAAGTCCAAGAGTACATAATTTAACCCATCCAATAATCAAATAACAGCCTCAACATTTTATCGAGAACAAATGAGACCATTCAAATTAATCCTCAGAGCTCTCAGCTAGGACACTGATAAAACTGAATATAAAAGCCACATTTCCTCTCTATCTTGTGCAAACACAAAGCCATCTTAGTGCCTTATGTATAACAGGGTAATCGATCATTTCATGAGGCTCAGATTTTTAAACAATCGGACAAAGAGGATTGGTTCGCCGTGGCTGCAAAAATTTAATAATTACCCCGCCAGGATACGACCGATCTCAACTTTGATCGAATCTGCTAAAACACACTCAAAAATTGGAGTGTGTTGAGTGCATCTCATCTGTGCAATTTTTTATTCTTGCAGTAACAGCATCAGTTGGCACATGATTATACCCCAAGTTTCTCACCCACGTCTAAGATTCTTGGCTGGTGCGAACAACAACGGGAGTAATCCTTTTTGGCAGAGCCGGATTGCTGATATTCATAGGATGGATATTTTCTTTTGGTTTGCTGCCGAATGCGATTACCTATACAGGCGTAAGAACACTGAAAACAAAACAAAAAGAAGTGGAGCGAAAGCTAACTGAATGTAAAACCAAATTACTTGCTAGACGTATGGTCGTTCAGATAGTACCTCTGTAGCTCAACTCCATACATGACAATGTGACATGGGTGAGTCGATTGGGTTTGCGCAGCTCCAATCGCTCTCATCCATTGTTGGAAGAAAAATTCTTTCATAAAAGAGGGGCTCAATGTACAATTCTAGTGTAGTAAAGTTTCTCGTATTTGGCTTTCTTAGGAGCACCATCGTATTCGTCGACGCCAAGTATCGCTAGAAAAATCCAAAAGAACATGATTACACATCGTTTCGCAAACATCTGATCTCTTCAAATGTACCTTAAAAACAAATCCTCCCACCTGAACGGAACGCAATCAAACACATAAGGCAAGACAAATCCAAATACCCCTAAAGCATCAACACTTTTTAGTAAATTATCAAACAAAATAAAGTCAATATAGAAATCACCCAAACGTCCCTAATTCAAACTAATAGACACAAATCGAACAACATACTATTGATATGAGCCCGAGTCTGCCTTGTTTAGCTTTGTTTAAACCCTTTTACCATAAAGTTTTTACGATTTCACTAGATAATGCATCCAATAATACTAGAGCTATGGATTTGTTAAAATTACGTATAAAACCCGTTTTAGATGGTCTTTTTTTTCATTCCCGTTGTGTTGCTCATGTTATAAATTTATCCGTGCAAGCGGCATTAAAAATATGTGATAGTTTAAGGATGAAATTTAGGGGTTTATTAGTAACTATATATAGTTCGAGTAACGAACGACAAATGAACTATAGACGTTTTCGTAAACAATGTGGTGAAGAACCCCTAGGACCTTGCTATGATAATAATACTAGGTGGAATTCTACTTGCATGATGTTTGAAAATATATTACGACAACGTGAGACTTTAAACGCTTTTAATGAAACACTTGTTAATAGAAATAAGTCCGTTTCGATAAGCGACCAAGATTGGGATTTACTAAATGATTTAACTATTTTTTTACAAGTTTTTAAAGTGGCAACAACTATATTATCGGGTGTTTATTACCCAACTAGCTCATTAGTTTTAAATCAAATTTATGCTATGACGGAAAAATTAGACGAATTAAAAACCTCACCTAGTCAAATGTTTAGAAGAATGGTTAAAGTTATAAAAAAGAAATTTGTAAAATATTTTGCTAATTTACCTTTGGTTTTTACTTGTTCCGCCGCACTTAATCCATGTTTAAATGTTGGAGGCGTAGAACTTTTAATAACAAGAATAATGAACAATTTAGACTTATCCTTTGGGTTAGACGCTGACAACCCCGACCCCAACTATATAAACTCCCAAATTTTTATATTTAACGATAACTTTAAAAAATTATTTGGAATTTATGCAACAAAATATGGTCAAATACAAAACCCAATTGTTGATCAAATGCGGGCCGGATCGTCCCGAATGGCAAGTGACATTAATATAAACCTTTATAATAGTTTATTTGAAGACGCTACAAAGCGTCAACGAACATCGGCCCCAACAAGCGAGTTGGGACAATATATGGCTACAAACTTTTTAATAACTTTAAGGCCCGAAGAGTTTACAAACTTTGACATTTTGGCTTGGTGGAAAGAAAGGGAAATCCAATTTCCAATTTTATCCGCTATGGCTCGTGACTTATTAACGGTCCAAGCTTCGACGGTAGCTTCCGAATCGGCCTTTTCTATTAGCGGTAGAATTATATCGGAAAGAAGGTCAAGACTAACCCCCGAATCCGTGGAAGTATGTGTATGTTTGAAAGATTATTTGGACGGAGTAGATAGGGTACAACATGAAACATCGTTGGAAGGTCCGATATTAGAAGACGTTGAAGAAACTATAGCAAGAGAAGAAGTTGATTTAGGGATATCACCTCCGAATACCGAATTAGATGAAGGTGAGTTTGAAGACTTAGATATTGAACACGTAGATGTAGAAGATTTTTTGGAAGATTTAATGGATTGAGTATAACGGGTGATGGCAATGCCGAAGCTCGACATACTTGAGTACACTAATATGTTTTCGGGTGATGGCCATGCCGAAGCTCGAAATGTATTAGTATTTATATATTTTTAGTTGTATAATTGTATTGTTTAAATAAAAGTTATGGTTGTATTTTTTTAGTATGTTTCCGGTGCAAATAAAAAGTTATGATTGTATTTGTTTAGTATGTTTCCGGTGTATTGTTTAATTAAATGTTTGATAATTAACAAGTTTATTAAATAAATGTTCGAAGTTTTAAATTCCGAAAAAAACCGAACCGGTATAAAAACCGATTCCGAACATTTATAACCGAAAAAAACCGATTTCGGAAAAACCGAAAAAACCGAAACCGATTATTAGAAAAACCGGTTATTTTAAAATCGGTTTTCTAAAAACCGGAAACCGGTTTTAACCGATTTTTTTGCACCTCTAGTTAAAACTGCAATAAACATTTTACACGTTTCTTCACTTGTGAATATTACTGTAAATATGTTCCGTCACTTTACTAGTCTCACTTCTCAAATATGGATTGTGGACCATGAAGATTAATCGTAGAACGTGGACCAGTGAGAAGATTGCTTGTGGAATGAAGACCAAAGATTTGATTAAAATACAAAAGTTATGCAATATAAAGTAAATTCATATTTGTCCTTGACTTCTAATTATGCTTTATTCATCTTGATACTTAGAAAAAAATAATTAAGGTCAGTCTTTTTTATCATATATATAATATGCTGTGACATGATGTCAAATAAGTGTATAGCAATGATAATGAAGAACACTACTTCGCTTGTTCTAGTCGAATTTTATTGATGACAATTAGGAGAGAGTACACAATAATGGTCTTTGTGAGAATAATAGTGTCACGAATGAAATACCAAAGATTACAATAAAATGAAATGATCAAATGATCAAGAAGTAGTGAACCAAGAGGCTTTAGGGAATAATGGAGGAATTGGTTTTTGTGTGATGGTGATAAACTTGTGCCTGAACTCTAATGGGGAAGACACATATATAAACCCAAATATGCACACTAGCCCTTCAAGATCCAATCTTCAAACATTAGTCACAAAACTTGAAAGGATAGCAACAACCTCTAAGAAACCGAAAATAACACAGATTACCCTGAAAAAACGACTTGACACAAAATAAGTAAATGAATAATCAAGGCAATAATTAGATTATAGGACTTTATTCAACATATCCCATTAATCTTATTATTGAATATTGAGTTTTAATGATCCGAGTTGCAATTTTTCTATGATTAAATTGACATTCATTTTAAAGTGTTTAGACCTCATAGAAAATGGGGTTATCAGGTAGTTGAAAAGCAGACTTGTTGTAAAAGTAAAGAGAAATAGGAAGGCATATGTAAACTTTCAAATCTTTTAACTTCTTTTTTAAATCCATATTAGCTCACATGAAAGTAGAGGCCATCGATCTGTACTTACCTTAAGTTGAGTATTTTGAAAGAGTGGCCTAAGTTTTTTTCTTTTCCATGAGATAAGACGGCCATTTAGAAAAACATACTCTCTCCGTCTCAAAATTATAGTCCCCTATTAACTTTTTAATTCTTTTTCTTCTAACGTTGACGTTAAATATTTTTGTTTGTATTATATAATACTTGATGAAAATCATAACTATGAAAATATATTGAAAAACCAATCGATTCATATACTTTTCATTAAGAATTATATAACACAAACAAAAATATTTAAAGTCAAAGTCGGAAGAAAAATACTTAAAAAATCAATAGGGGACAATAATTTTAAGACGGATGAAAGTAATAATCTAAGACAAATTTTATCGATCATATAGAAAACTTTCGAGTCTTTAATGTCTCATTCGTAATGCTAATTGTCGAGATACCTATTCATGTTTGGAGAATCTTAACATTACGATTGAGACGTTTAAGACTCGCGAGTTTTCTATGTGGTTGCATGTTTATGTTTAGTTGAAGATAAACCCGACGCAGCCGATCGCACAAGATTTTAGATGTTAGAAATTTGAAAATGCTCAAAACGCATTGGGGTTATTGTAGATCCCAATTCAATATAGATCTTTCTAGCTTGTTAAGAGTTGTAGCCAATATGGATAGTTCCACACTAACTACAGGAGAAACAATGACTATGAACACTATAAGTTATGCGAAAACTAACTTATAATGCTAAGAAGAACAATGAGTAAAACTAAACTTTGATTTCTATTAATCTGCTAGGTTACAGATTACTAACTATGAATATTGATACTTGTGTATTTGTACGTATCTCTAACTATGCCGTAAGGTTCCTTTTATACACCAAGGATAACCCTAATGGGCTTACAAAACGCGTAGAAGATAATGCATATCTTTTCCTATAATAACTCATGCATATCTCTTAAACGGTACTAACTATTTTGTACTGGCAGTACAAACTAATACTAACGGTACAAACTATAACTGTCGGCACTAACTTTATAACTAACGGTACTAAGTCAGGAAAATATAATTCCCAACAATCCTCCCCTAAACATGATTGTTCAACTTGTTTAACTTCATGTTTCTTTAGTTTACTCTTCTTGAACTCTTGGAGGATGTATCCAAACATTTTGTCAAATCTTGATTTGATCTTTGATGATCTTGAGTTTCTTTGACATCTTCAGCTATCCCTCTTTATCAGCAACATGTCTTCTCAGCAACACAGCAACATCCAACTAAGTTGGCTTTGTAGTTTTTGGCAAACTACCAGCCATTAACGGATTTGATGTTCCTTTACCAGTAGCCGTTTGCTCTGGGATAGCCAATTCTTCATTGTAAACAACAAGGTGAATTGATAACCTTATAGTTTTGAGTAAACTATCAACTATCAACGGATTTGATTTGTCTTTACCAAAAGTCGTTTGCTTTTGGACTAGTCAATGCTTCATTGCCATAACATGGTGCATTGATAACCATATAGTTTTTAGCAAACTATCAGCTATCAACAGATTTGATTTGTCTTTACCAGGAACTGTTTGATCCTGGACTAGCCAACTCTTTACTGTGAAGCAAGGTGAGTTGAGAACCATACAATTTTTGGTAAATTGTCAACCATAAATGGATTTGAGAAGTCTTTACCATAAGCCGTTTGCTTATGGACTAGCCAGTTCTTATGTTTGTTAAACATGGTGAACTGATGACCATTTGTTGTGTGGTTTTGAAACCAACACTCAAAGATCCTCCTCATCTCCATCAGAGTTTTCAGGTTCCAACTCTACAATTAACTTCTTGACAAATTTAATCAACTCCAATGCTATAGTACTGTCTTCTTCAGATTCCAACTTCAATTCCAGCATTTTCAACAGTACTTTCTTTCTCAAATGATACTTTTCTCAACAAGCATATCAATGACTAATTCTTTCTCAGTTATTAAAGTATGTACCCTTGAAGAACCATGTAGCTTCCAACTTATTACATTCCAATCCTGCTGTAAATTCCAAAACTCATCTTTATCACTTGGATTGAACATTATCATTAAATCTCCCCAAAGTACTCTGTCAAAACCTTCAGGTATCTCATCTTGATATCTGTCCATTACAAGTTTATATACAGCATTTAAATCCTCTCTATCAAATATGGAAAGCACTCTTATCAGAGTACTAAAATATCTCCTTTGTCCATTGCTTCTAATCACCACATTTAGATTAATTTCTTCTAAATCTTTAGTTTCATCAAACTGTGGTTTAACTCTAAGATACTCAGTTTTTCATTCTATGATAGGATACTTCCTGTCAAGTATTTCATAATCCACCTCCTTGTCCTCATCTGGAGCTATTGTTAAGCATAATCTCAGCTCATCATTCTCGTTCTCACTATCACCCTCAGAAGTGTCTTGTCTGAATCTTCTTTTCCTTAACTTCATCTTTTTCCTTGTGCCAAGTTTTCTCTTTCTAGTACCTTCTTCTTCTTTACTTTCCTCTTTAATACTGTCAGCCTTCTTTGTGCCAGCAGCTTTCTTATTTACATCTTTTATTAGCTTCTCATCCTCAGCAAAACCAATAGAAATAAAACTTTGATCAAACTTCTTTTGTCTTCCATACAGAGTTTGAATTTCTTCAAATTTCTTTCTATTTAAATCAGCATGTTTGAAATTTCCTACATGCTTTAAGAAATTCATCATTTGATTCCTTAACGGAGCTTTTGTAGGTGGTCTACTTTTGATATCAGCAGATCTTTGTTGTGCAAGAAATCTCCTTTGTGCAGCAATAGTATCATGAAGCAACTTGGCTCTCTCTTCGATTGTGAACTTTTCTCTCTCTTCTTCTTGAAGCCTTGCAGCTAGAATGCTATCAGCTTCAATTCTAGCCCGGATGTCATCATAATCCCTTATTAGTGCAGCCTTGGTAGCTTCCTCTTCAGCCAACATTTTCTTCTCCTCTTCTGCTTCCCATTCCTCTTGAACCTTTCAGGCTATCTCTTCATCATTAGCAATCTGAGCAAACTTTCTTTCAGCTTCATTAATACCTTCTGATTCAGCATCTGACACAGCTTCTTCCTCAAGAACTTTCTTGCCTTTATCTTTAGGATCAATCTTAGGAAGAGGCTTCAATGTTAACACTGATCTTGTTGACCTTGGTCTACAGAATCTTCAGCATCTTTAATCTTAACTCCTTTTTGCTTAGCCTTATTTTGGCTCATGGATACCAGAAACTCAGCAATGGTTTCATCATCTCTGAAAACAGTTGTAGGAGCAGCACTTTCATCTAAATTTCCATCTTTTGGCTTAGCAGTACCTTCATCAAGCTTGTCGGTACTAACTTTTAGCTGGTCAGTACAAACTTTTGGCTTGTCGGTACTAACTTGATCTTCAGTACTGACTTCTTTTTCTACACTGTCCTTCTCTTCTAGCACCACAGTATCTCCAGATAAGCTAAGCTCCTTTGTTTTGGAGCTTGTCTTGAGTTCCTCAGTCTTTGAGCTTGTCTTCTCCTCATTGTGAGCATCCTCAGTCTCCATGTAATCCATTGCATCAAGATTATCAAAAGCTTGATCTTTGTGTGTAGTTGTTTTAGATTTGGTAGTTTTCCTCCCCTGTTTGGATACAGACTCCTTCTGCATCCACTTTTTCTTCATAGATTTCTTCCCTGCCAATCTTTTCTTCATGGAAACACTCTTCATCCAAGCTTTGTGGTGTGAGATAACAGGTCTGGCCTTCTTCTTAAGCTGTTTGATCTGAGCCTTCAGATCTTTAATTTCTTTAGCTTGAGTTGTGACCTGTTTACACAAAGAAACATAGAGATCATATACACTTTGGAGTGTCAGGCCATCCTCATTTCCTGATAGGGATCTATCACTGGATGACTGACCTCCATGATTCCCACCAGAACCCTCTGGATTGGAATCAAGAGTAGGAATAGAAGGTCTGGGAGATGGGTCAGGCTGTGACTCAGGTTGGTCTTCACTTGGGTGGGTAGGAGAGGGTGTGGGTTAGGGTTCAGTGGGTGATCCTGAACCTTCACTCTTATCCATTGTTGCTTGAGCCAGCATTGAAGGAAACAAAGGTGTCACTTTCCCAGAAAAATGTTTACCCTTTTTAACCATAAAAGAGAAAATCTTACTAGTCAGGGCATTAATAGGGAAGTGATCTAAAAGGACAAGCACATTCTTTAACTGGTTAGCCAAAAAGACTGAAATAAATCTTGGATACATGACAAACTTTTTCTTTGCATCCAAGTGTCTCATCATACCATCAAAAATTAATTTTGAAAATTTGTATTTTTGATTTGTTGCCAAACAAATCACTGCTGTAGCAATATTAGTGGGAATTTGATCCCAAGAAGTGCTTTTAGAACTGATGCAGTGATTCATGGAATGAAAAAGAAATTTCCATTGAGGTGAAAAGAGGGCTTTGTTAAAAGTTAAAATAGTTAGGTCCCCCTCATACCCCATTAACTAAATAGTGTCAAATATAGCCTGATTGTTTAAAGTATCTATCCCATCAGCATCATCAAAAAGAAGATCACTTCTTATTGATGCCCCTGAGATAGTCACAGGCTTGCCAGCAACTGTGGCATTAATATACCTAGCATTGTTGATTGTTTTAGATTTAGCATACATCCAGAACTGTTCAACAAATGTAGTAGAGACTACAGGACTTACAGTGAGAGCATAGTGAATTGAGCTTCGTGTAAGAAAGTATATAATCTCATAGAACTCAGCATTCCCGTCAGTCTTCTCTAAATAAGCGATCATGTTGTGTTTAGGGCATGATTCAAGAGCAGCCATTATTGATGAATTGATGGTTGTCGGTGATGAAAAGATTAGGGTTGTTAGAAGAGAGCGATTAAGAGATATTATGTGAGTAAATTGTACAATTGATATGGGTTTATATAGGTTGAACAAACCCAAGATCAAAGAAACAGTTACAATTTACACTTTAGACCCCTAGCGGTATTTTCTCCAACGGTTAGATAGCGGTACTAACTTTGCCCAGCGGTACTAACTTTGCTTGGCGGTACTAACTTTTATCAACCAAAAATTTAACAAGTCTGGCAACAAGAGCTCTTTAGTACTATCTATAGCTCTCTCCAATTACTCTCTAGAACCCAAATAACTGCATGAAAAACATCACCATGGTCAAGATCCTTCTGCTCACAGAACACTCCATACAAACTGTATAACAAGTCATATTGCCTCCCCTTAACTAATTGTGAATCATCTTGATCAACATAATTGGTTGACTTAGGGGAAGATGATTCACCAGCACTAAAAACTCTTGAAGGGCTAGCAGTACTAACTGGTGTGCTAACAGCATTAACAGTTTTAGTACCGCTAGCTCTTGCAGCTCCTGTTTGACGAAGCAAATCCTCAGTACCTTGAGCAAACTCCTTTCTAAGAGCTTCAGATTCATCATTATCTTCCTTTTCTTGTCTCTTAAGCCTTTCAAGCTCCTCTAAAAAGGCTTGTTCTTCCTTATCAACTAGCTTCTCTTTCAGCTTTAAACCAGTATCCTTTTTGGGCTTGTCACCTCTATTCTTTGCTTCTGAGCTCTTGATAGTTGAAGTATAAGAAAACCATAATGGTAGTACACAGTATTCTTGAGCAGGTTCATCTTCCAATTCGAAATTTTCTGCAGCAGTACTATCTTGTGTACCTGCACTATGATTAGCCTCTTCTGGACCTGCAGTTTTGTTAGCTTGATTTTCTAATCTAACAGGCTGATAATTCATTGAATCAGTCAAGTAATCAAGATCAAACAGCCAAGTAGGTCCTTTTCCTGGAACATTAGGTTTATTCTCTAGGAATTGTATATGTAGGTTTTCTTCAACTCTCTCGGTTTCTAGATTATATACCCTAAAAGCCTTGTTATTTAGAGAATACCCAACTAAAAACCATTCATCAGATTTCCCATCAAACTTGCCCAGGTGGTCAATGGTATTCAAGATAGTCACATGGCACCCAAAAGGTTTTATATAGCTTATGATTGGTATTTTACCAGTTATAAGCTCATAAGGAGTCTTATTTTGAGGTTTGGTCACTAATACCCTATTAAGGACATAACAGGCAGTACTAACTGCTTTAGCCCAAAAAGTATTAGGTAAAAATAAATCTGCTAGCATAGTTCTAGCAGCCTCAATTAGGGTCCTGTTTTTCCTTTCAGCAACTCCATTTTGTTGTGGAGTTCTTGCATTACTATATTCCCTCTTGATCCCTTTTGACCCACAGAATTCAATCATGTCCCTATTCTTGAATTTTGTACCATTATCACACCTAATAGTTTTAACCTTTTTGTTTAATTGGTTTTCAATTTGTCTTATAAAGTCCTTAAGGATTCCACTAGTTTCATCTTTAGTTCTTAAAAAGAACACCCAACTAAACCTACTAAAATCATCAGTGATAACCATGTAGTAAGTCTTATGGTTTATACTCCTTACAGATGTAGGTCCAAATAAGTCCATATGCAAAAGCTGTAAGGGCTGACTGATAGAGCTCACTGATTTGGCCTTACAGGAGGCCTTGTGTTGCTTTCCTTTATGACAAGCAACACAAGTGTGGTTATTTTGAAAAATCTTGGAAGGTAATCCTCTAACAAGGTTTCCTTTGACAAGTTTGTTTAAATTTTTAAAGTTAACATGACCCAACCTCCTATGCCATTTGTTAGATTCATCAACTGTGGCCTTTGCAATCAAACAAGCTAAACCTCCTGTAGGAACAATGTTCTCTAGGTTGAAACTGTACATATTATTTTGTCTAAGGACTCTAAGTAATACTTGATTTTTATCAGGCAACTTAAAGTCAGGAGACAATATAAGATATTCAGTGTCTGTGAAGAGAACCTTATTCTTCTTGTCATACATTTGTGAGACAGACCAGAGATTGAAAAGCTATAGTTCTTTCACAAAGCACACATCCTCAAAATTTAACTTTCCTGTTCTAATTTTTCCTTTACCAGTGATGAAACCTTTACTACCTCCAAAAGCAACAGGGCCACCATTATAGTCTTGATAATCAACAAGATAGGCCTTGTTCCTAGTCATGTGCCTGGAACATCCACTATCAACAATCCCTTTGTTCTTTAAAGCTTTATGTGGATCATCATGCATATGAAAAATAAGAGAAATTAGTTTCTCTTAGGGACCCAAGCCATTTTTGACTTGGGTCTGCCTAGTGGATCTTCAGAATTAACAAATTTTTTAGAATTTGATCCACCATTGTATTTAGAGAATTTATTCACATAGTTCCTCTTTAGTCTCCAAACACAATCTGCTGAGGGCTTAACATCAGTTTTCCCTATGCCCCCAACAGCACTAACTGCTTTGTCCCCAGCAGTATTAACCTTTTGATTTGCAAGATTTGTTTTGATGCGGTTGTTCTTTTAAATGGCCTTTTAATAGGTGAATGAGTTTTATGAAAAACAGTTTTTGGTCTAACATCATTCACAATATGTTTAACAGTATTAACTTTCCTGGCAGCATTAGTTACTACTGCCTGACTGTTAAAATTATGTCTAGCAGTACTAACATTGTTAGTACCGCTAGCTCTAACAGTATTAACTGGAATTATGCCAGTTCTAGTTAGTAATGTTGTAGGAACAAATTGGTTCTGATGATTCACGCTTTGCACATTGTTCCAAACTGGTTTATTCTCCTTTTGAACAATACCCTTACCCTTCTGTTTGTTTAATTCAACCTGTTTAGCCATTCTTTTCTCATGAAAATCACAATATCTGATAAGATGACTAAAACTACCACATACAAAACATGCCTTTTTAGTAAACCCATATCCCAAACCTAGTTTTTTAGACATTAAACAATTCCAATATTTTTTGTTAGGTTTAGGACTCTGACTACATGTGTTTTGTTCTCTAACAGTTTGCCTAGGAGTTTTTACATGCTTAACAGTATTAATAAAAGCAAAACTAGATGTTTCCTATTCTTTTGTGGGTAGAGACGCATGTTCATCATCATTGTCTGATTCATACTCTTCAATGATAGGAGCATCAGACCAAACTTTAGGGTCACTAACAGGTTTGGGTTCATTTGCAACTGGTGTAGGTACAGATTCATTTGTTTCTACACTAGAGTTAGATTCACAAGAAGCAAAATCATATTTACTTGATTTAGACTGTTTTTGACCATATGTAAACTGTGAATCATTAATTTCAACATCAGGTCCAGAAGGGATGAAGATTCCTGTCTTAGAGGGGGGAACATCATGCATTCCCTCTGCATATCTATCATTTACAGGACTATCTTCTCTATCACTAGACCTATAAACTTCCAAAAACTTCATTTTCATAACTTAAGACACCATTATGCATTTTATTTCCATACCCAAGCCAAGCTTTGTCCCTAGCACTCATCTGACTATTTAGCATAATATTAAGACTTTTAGAAGAGTTGTGCCATTTTTCTACTTTAGATTTTAATTCTTCTTTTTCTTTTTTAGCTTCTGCCAATAGTTTCTTATGATATGTGAGCACATTAGTTTTATCATCTAAATCAATTTTCATAAACCTAATCTTTTCCTCATACCAAAGTTGATTTTATTGATAAGCAACTAATTGTGCTTCTACCTTTTTTAATGCTTGAGTATAGGCCTGAATTTCTATACTAGCATCACCTAGCTGTTCCCTCTGTTCATCATACAATTTTTTAAGTTTTGCATAAGATTCTTTACACTCTTTTGAACAATAAGTTACCTCAGTGTCTGAGCCTGAATTGCTATAAGCCATTAAAGCATAGTTCTCTTGCTCATCTTCTGAGTGACTGGTCTAATCAATACCATTTCCATCAAGAGCCACCAGAGCTTTAGGTTCCTCTTGCTTTCCAGATCTCCTCCCACTGTCTTTAGCTTTATTCCCAGAGTTCCATGCATCTCTTCTCCTAGTATCTTGGTTCCCCTTAGATCTGCACTCTCTAGCAAAATGCCCTGTCTTGTGACAATTGTAGCACTCGACTTTGGTCTTGTGAAAGCCAACAGGTTCCTTGGCATCAAAATAGAGCTTTCTTCCAGTCTTCTTGTAGAACTTCTTTAGCCTCATGGAAATCATGGCCACTTGCCATTTCAAATCCATCGCTTCTAAGTCGAACTCATCAAGCTGTCCCAAATCCTTATGATCCAATTGCGGACTACTGGATTGATTAGCGAAAAAGGAGTACATGAGTTCATCAGTGTATGAAGAAGAGCCTTCCCTTTGGGGGTTGTGGCCAGAAGAGCTAGAAGCACCATAAGCAGTACTAACTTCATTAGTACTACTAGTATTCTCAGAAACAAATGCCATATTCTGTGTGCTAGAGGAAGATGCAGTAGAGCCTTTAACATCAGACTCAAAGACTCTAAGATTATTATACAGATCATCAAAACTGATACTGTCCACTCCTGGCTTGGTCCTCATGATTAAGGAAACTTGAGACCAAGCAGAAGGTAGAGACCTAAGAAACTTCTGATTTGCATCTTCAGTGGAGACTCCTGCACCATGAATCTTTAGTTGACTCAGAAGACTCTGAAACCTATCATAGCCTTTGTGCAGCCCTTCTGAGTTGGATACAGAGAAACCTTCAAACTGTTGCTTTAGAATATACTTTTGCATCTTCTTTGACTCATCATTGCCACCAAATCTAGATTTGATAGCTTCCCACATCTTATTTGCATCAATCATCTTGTGAAATTTAGCCAAATGGTCTTCTTGTAAGGCCATAAGCAATGTGGTCCTTGTTTTTCTTTTTTTTTCTCTAGCTAAAATTTCTTCTGTAGTCTTAGGAGGCAAAACCTTTATTACACCATTAGTATCTGTAGAGACACTTACAGGACCATTACCCTTTTGAATTACTTCCCATATAGGATAGTCTATATGTGTCAAGTAATGCTCTATCTTCATAGCCCAAATGTCATATTCTCCCTTCTTAAGAATATGGAGTTTGATGGTTGAGACAGTGTGAGGGGCTTGTTGTATTGGTGTTTGTGTTTGTGGTGGTGGTGGTGGTGGAATATCACATCTGATCCAGCCATTGAATAGATTTGTAAGGTAGAGGTTTATAACTGGTGGGTTTTAGTTCTTTTTACTTAGAGTTTCTCTACAGGCTCTGATATCACTTGTAGATCCCAATTCAATATAGATCTTTCTAGCTTGTTAAGGGTTGTAGCCAAAATGGATAGTTCCACACTAACTATAGGAGAAACAATGACTATGAACACTATAAGTTATGCGAAAACTAATTTATAATGCTAAGAAGAACAATGAGTAAAACTAAACTTTGATTTCTATTAATCTGCTAGGTTACAGATTACTAACTATGAATATTGATACTTGTGTATTTGTACGTATCTCTAACTATGCCGTAGGGTTCTTTTTATACACCAAGGATAACCCTAATGGGCTTACAAAATGCGTAGAAAATAATGCATATCTTTTTCTATAATAACTCATGCATATCTCTTAAACGGTACTTACTATTTTGTACTGGCAGTACAAACTAATACTAACGGTACAAACTATAACTGTCGGTACTAACTTTATAACTAACGCTACTAAGTCAGGAAAACATAATTCTCAACAGTTATCGATAAAATCTTGGGCTTCGCTGCTTATAGCGTTGAGATTATATCAAGAACCCTCAACGCTTTTTTCAGAATTCTTAGCTTCCACTTGGTTTTTTTCCCGTGAGAGGATGTTTGGGTCTATCAGTTGTGTTTGTATTGTAGCTTCATGTAAAGAAAGTTTGCTTTTATATGTATTACATGTATGCGATTATTTAAATCACGTTGCGGTTTAACCTTTTCTATGTAATCGTCTCAAAGATGCTATGATTATAGTTGGTAAAGAGTCGTAGGAGTTTAAAGTTTATATATAAAATTATAATGCTTCGTTTTGATCCCACCTTTGCATTTCGATTATCGGTCGTTGTTTTCATTACGTTTTTTCCTTAAACATAGTAAAAATGATAGTCATTCGTTTGCGGTTAATTTTTTAGTTTGTGTTGATGATGAACATATTAGCGAACATGATTTGTAACAAATTTATGCATTGTTTTCAAGTCCCGCCGCAACGCGTGACCGCCCGATCACTCGTTACCTTTATCATGAAAAATAAATAGTACTAAAAGTTGGCAAGGCCTTCTACATACAAAACAAGCCCATACGACTAAATAATATCCAACTAATTATATACGACTAATAGCATTTTGGTTTACATATGACCGTTGGCTTCATATGACCGATGCGTGTCGTCGCTAAAAGTATATCTGTTTTAATTTTTGATTATCTTTTTCGGTTGTTTCCCAAAAAACCAATCTAGGCCACAAAAAACTTCTAGAGACGATATACGCCGTAGCTAAAACTATATATCAATTGAAT
This sequence comes from Tanacetum coccineum, assembly GCA_026074375.1. NCBI lineage: Eukaryota > Viridiplantae > Streptophyta > Magnoliopsida > Asterales > Asteraceae > Tanacetum > Tanacetum coccineum. Next base: position 61,611 of record BQNB010003244.1, read on the forward strand.
AATGCTTCCTCCGTTCAATTATTTATGTTCTATTTTGACTTTTTGAAGTATTTCTTTTATCAACTTTAACCTTAAATATTTTTGTTTATATTATATAATACTTAAAAAAAATTATATGAATAAAAATACATTTAAAACTCAATATATTCATATATTTTGCATTAAGTATTAAATAATAAAAAATGAAATAGTTAAGGTTAAAGTTGAAAAAAAAACTTTAAAAAGTTAAAACATGATAAATAAATTGGAATGAAGGGAGTAATAATTTTCAAATTAAATAATTTATTTTTATTAAAAATGATTTAGTAATAATTTTTTATTGCCTATATTGTTTTAGAGGCAACACATCGTCGTTAAAAGCCCCAAACGATTAAAATTTGTTATGTACTTGTTAAATTTATTTTAAAAGTATATAAAATTAGTTTATTAACATTATTGATAATTTAATAAATTATTAAAATTATTTTTTAGTAGAAATGTGTTTAAGTTGTTAAATTAGTTAATTACAAAGGCGTTAGTATACATTAAGTATCGTTGATATTTTTATATTTGGACTTGCGTAATTCAAAACATGTTCTATGCGTTACTAATATCATTTAATGAGATACAACAATTTCATTTGATTGGATATGAAGACATTTAATTCACATATGTCGATCATCACTTGAATAGTCTCAGGTGAGATAACACGTACTTGCTTATGAGTATCGAGCTGTATTGGTAAACACCTATTGAAATTTGAAAATACCAGACTCATTACTCATTATTTAGTACTTCCAGCAGCTCACATTTATGTTGTCTTATTGATTAGGGGTAGACTTCAGTAATTTTATAGTTGCTAAAGCCAGCATCAAGGAAGAGCTTTGCTCAATCTTCTTCGCTCCTTTCTCTTCCAGTCGACAAGGTCATCATCAACATATCATGGCAAAGTTGAGTCTCAAGTCATTTGTCACCTACTGGTTGGTTCTTCAGCACCATCTCTAGGGTGATTAGTTTCCCTCCATTTTCCTTGCTTGGAATTGTGTCTTATGCATTCATTATCGTTCCAGTCATGTAATATCCACTGTTTTTCACGACAGAAAACATTAATCAACATTAAAATGCTGCTTCTGAGTATAGTCTTTGAGTTAACATATATATAGGTTATTGTACTAATTTTCGTTTTTGTTGACTTGTTATTCCATATTTCATTCACTTGGTTCGAACTTGCATAACGCAAAGTAGAGTAACCTCCTTATATATTAATTAACCATAAATATGTATAATTTTTATTCTAAGTTCTTAAATAGGTTTTATGCTCAATATATACCTTCAACAAAACTACATTAGCTTTGGGAATAGCTTCAAACATATCACCACCAACATAAGTCAAATTCTTACTTCCGTCCAAACCCTTAACAACATAAGGAACATCAAAAAAATGCAGTTAATATCAGGAAAGGCTTTGGCAAGTGTCCCAGTACCACCTTCGACGTCAACGATTGAATATAATCCTTGAAAATCACCATAACAATGTTTTACAATGACACTTGCAACGAGCCTTGCATCACTAGCTATTGCTACATTGATGAACTGGTTAAGCTTCGGTTCTTGGACCACAAAATCCCATATTGTTGTCCCATTGGTTGTATAAAAAGGGTTGAGATCATCATTTTGGAACCATTTGCTCATGCATTGCCATGGATCCATCATTATTTGATCTAACATGGCTAGCAAAAAGGGTCTAATGCTTAACGACTCGTTTTTTAGTAGCAACCGAGAAGGAGGAGCTAGCAAATAGCCTTCTCCCTCCTCCTCACCATTGCCTCCAGTTCTGGACACACTTTGTTTCACGGAGAAACCTAAGTGAACAATGTAGGTATTTGGGTCTTGATAATCAAATATTGCCGGATAAATTCTTGAATCGTGTAAAAGTTCACTTTCCTGATACAATATTTCTACCCTATTGATTGCCTTGGGTTACAAGAAATTTGTATAGGGATAAGACAAGAATGAACCACTTAAATTCTAGGCAAAAGAAAGAGGGCAAAACATTGGATAATTTATTGTATTTGTTGTTGATATGAATGTGTACATCTTAGAAGACCAAATTATGTTTATATATATAAACTAAATGGTGGTTGTAGGGAAAAAGTGTGACCCTTGATGAAAAGTCACACCCTTTGGTGAAAAGTCACAACACTTCTTTTAATTATGTCCAAAAACAGTTTTGTAACAGTTTCTAATCGTCGCTATTGTTGTCATCAAGACATATGCTTGTCTATTAGCGACAGTTTAGTGACCACGAATTCTGTCACTATTGCGTCATTGACTTTATATTCACAACCTTTTCCATTATCGTATTCGAAATCAAGTTAATTAGTTTATACAAGCGTGCACTTCACACCTCCAAACTTATATTATAACGTAACTTGAAATCCATTTGGTCTCGGGTAAATCACCATTACACAAAAATGATTGATGACACTAAAATTACCAACAATCCTCCCCCATTTTAATGTAATCCTTGATTTCCCAAATAATCAAAACAAATCAAACTCATGCATAGATGAAAATGTCCTAAGGATTGAATTTTCAGTTAGTATATTATGCATTCCAAATATTCAAAAATCAGGGTGTCCCATGGATTGAACCCATCAACTCGTTTGAATACTCGAAGATAATATACACACGAGTTTCTACATTTCTCCAATGTTTGTACTTGACGCTTTACAAGCCATGCGTCCTTATCCATTTATGAGTATATACTAAGCCAAGTCCAAGCTTATTGAAGCGGCAAAACTTCATACTCACATAGGTAGTTTCTTTTAATCATGCCATGCGTTGCACTTTTTCAAAAAAAACTATTAAGAAGATAAACTTCAACCTCTTTATCTTGCAGGTCTGAACACATACCTAGGGATAGTATAACATGTGTTCCAATCTCTAAGTGTGAGCTTTCCGCATTGAATTCAGCTTCTAACGTTGTATTAGAAGGGAACTGGGTGTCTCACCATTAGAGAATTTAAATGGACTTTTATTTCATCCATATTTTCGACTTTGTGCATTAAGTCTCTAGCGAACCTCTTTGTCAAGTGATAAGATATTGATAGTTTAGACTATCATAACGCAATGAACATGGTAACTTTGACTTTAAAACATAATACCATATATTTATTAGCAAGTCCTTCAACCATTACACTTCTTTAAAACAAGAAGCTATAACAATTTATGATCCAATAGTTGAATGTGTTATACAACTATATTCATTTGATATCAAAATAATGCATTCATGCGTAATATGAATATACAACCATGGTTTTCTTGATCAACAAATTCAACTCACATTAATTTATCCTTATTGTAAGGACTTCAATTGTATTTAAAACCATAATTCATGGTTTCCTTCAAGTAACTAAATACTTTATTATATAAACAGTACATGTTATACACACTCATGGTAAATAGAAGGAGTAAATGACTTTGCCTTGCCAATTATTGCCATGGATACATCGATTTTTAATCAACTTGAACAAAAGGAATATTGAGCAAAATTTTTGTTGCTTTTCTAGAGTCACAAAAGGATTAAGTACGTTTAATATAAAACCTAAATTCCTTTGTTCTTTTGAATTATGAATACATTTGTCAGTTTCTATAGAACCACAATAAACTTAATTTGTCGAACACTCATAAGCATTCTTATCCATAATAATTAATCATTAATAATCAAGGTGCTTAAAAAAGCATTCCTAATAGTGACACAACAAAATCCATTTGGTAATGTCATGTTACCAACAATTGTGAGTTTGATTCCAAAACCGTACAATTGGTCACAAACCATACTTTTCTGGAAATTGTTTTTATGGGTCAACAAACTGTTATACTACAACTTTCCGTAAAATTATCATCGAACTTGCAGTTTCTCCGTGCAAGAACAACATACATAATCCCCAAATTCAATATCATGGCAATCCCATAAAATTTGCATCTTTCTATCATGCATATTTATAACTCATTCAAGTTTGACCTTTTATAGACCTTATATTGGTAATATTAATTGGGATGATATCAAAGTTTCATGCTATAGCTTTTGGATACTTATTTGATTTTTTCATCACGAATTGTTTTCTTGATTAACACTTCTTATCTTTAATATGATATTTATGTGGTTCTAATCTATCAATTCTTATAAAAAGAACACACTCATAAAAATTAAACACACAATTTTGCCATGTTAATCATGTCATATATGCATCATGTCCAGTAGATACGTTCAATATATAAATAAGATTTTCGATCATTGATGACTTCCTTGTTAGATTTAATCATCAACCAATAAACAAATCACAAGTTTGCAAAAAATCCATACCCAAATAAATTACTTTTGCCTTTTCAATTCTGCCGCATACAATTGTTTAATTTGATCAAATTGTCATGCATTATTCCGAATGGATTTTTCAAAGCACGTAACAACAAACTAACTTTTTAAATTCATTATACTTGACACACTATCATCTTAATCAATTAAAAGAAGCGTACAGTACTCCGATGTTTAATGAAATCTCTACGTACGCATATCAGAATTGCAGGCTGTTGTACAAAATCATCCTTGTAAGTATGAACCGGGCATGCTATTAATCCCACCATTCAAAACAATTTTGAGTATACTTTAAACAAAGTGGTCCTTCTTTTCAGATTCCAAAGATACCCACTTCTTAATTAGTCTTTGTTCCAAATTCTTTTGTCTTCCATCAGTTTCATTCTTGAGTTGTATTATACGATTTGTCTTTAACAAACCCACGTATATGTATTATTATGTAGAAAATAGTGTATCAGTCTGTTGGTATTTAGAGTCTCGATAATCATGATTGCCGGATAATTATCTTGAATCGTGTAAAAGTTCACTTTCCTGATACAATATTTCGACCCCAATTTTGGTTGCCTATGGGTTACACGAAATTTGTTATTGGGAATAAGACAAGATATGAACCCACTCAAATTTCTAGGCAAAAGAAAGAGAGCAAAACTTTGAAATAATTTGTTGTATTTTTTGTTTGATACTGAAATTATGTTCATATATTATAAGACCATAAAATATGTTTAAATCTAAATACACTAAATGGTGGTGGTAGGGCTTGTAGGGAATTGTGTGTCTCTTGGTGAAAAGACACAACCTTTTGGTGAAAAATCAATCATAACTTTATATGTTTCACAGCAAAAGTTTTGTAACAACCTAATACTGTACGTAACCTCTATCATTAACACGACATGTTGTATATGGACAATTTAATGACACTCGATTCTGTCACCATGGTACAAGAATTATGTCCACTAAACTTCCCTTGACTTACTTTAAATTCTTTTCCATTTTTCGTACCCGATCAAGTTATTTGTTTATACAAGCGGATGACTCCACTACCTCCGGACTCGGATTATAACGTATCTTGAAATCATTTGTTCTGGGTAAGTCACCATTACACACAAATATGATTGATGACATAATTCACCAACAATCCTCACCCATTTTGGGGTTAATCCTTGATTTACCCAAATAATCAATTACAAACCAAACATCTTGAATAAATGAATTTGTCTTGCGATGAAAGTTTCATATAGTATACTACACAGTTCCTAATATTTGGAATCGGCGGTTAGTAAAGATTGAAACTGTAAATCCATTTAATCCCTGGAAGATGGTCACACAAAGTTTCCAATTGTTTCTACTATGACAGCTTTACATTCCTATGCGTCTTATCCACATTCATGAAAGCATCATAAGAACAGCAAGTACAAGATTTTGAACAGCGGGCAAATACTTCCATACTAATATTGGTAGTTTCTTTTAATCTCATGCCCTCGCGTTGCACATTTTTCAACAAAAGAACTTTAAGAAGATAATCTTCAAAATCTTTTATCTTGCACGGTTACCGAACCATACCTTGTGGATAATAGATCATGTGTTTACAATCTCTAAGTGTGAAGCGTTCCGCCATTGATTAACAGGCTTCTCAAAGTTGTGGAATTGGGTGTCTCTCCATTAGAGAAATTAAATGGACTTTTATTTAATCCTATTTCCTGACTTTGTGCACTAAGTCTCATGCGATACCACTTTTGTCAAATGATAAACTATTGTAGTTTAGGACTATCTTTTATTGCACATGAACATTGGTAACTCTTGACTTTAAAACATAATACCATATATTTATTAGCAAGTCCTTCAATCATTACACTTTTTTAAAACAAGAAGCTATAACAATTTATGATCCAATAGTTGAATGTGTTATACAATCTATAAATCATTGATATCAAATAAGGCATTAGAGTAATATGGAATATTACAACCATGGTTATTCTTGAACAATCAAAATTCAACTAACATCAAATTATCATTATTGTAAGGACTTATATTGTATATAAAACCATTAATTCATGGTTTCCTTCAAGTAATTAAACCACTTTATTATATAAAACAGTAAAGTTATCAACATCAATGTAATAAGTAAATGACATTTACTTTGCATTTCATTGCCATGATCAATCGTTATTAAATCAACTTGACAAAAGGAATCAGAACAAATTTTCTTTGATATTCTAGAGTCACACAAGGAATTATATTAAGTTTTAATATTAAACATAATTCCTTTATCTTTGAATTATGAAACATTTGGACAGTTTCATATAGAACCCAAACACTAATTTGTCGAACACACAATAAGCATTCTTCTCATAATAATTAAACATTATCATCAAGGTGCTTAAACAAGCATTCCAAATAGTGACCAACAAATCTATTTGGTAATGTATGTTACCAACAATGTGAGTGATTCACAAAACCGTACAATTGGTCACAACCATACTTTTCTGGAAATTGTTTTTATGGGTCAACAAACTGTTAAACTACAACTTTCCGTAAAATTATAATCAACTTGAAGTTTTATCCGCCACAAAGAAATCAACATACATTATCCCACAAATTCAAATATCTGGCATTCACCTTAAATTCTGCAACTTTCATCAGACAAAATAAACACTTAGTTTGACCTTTTATTAGACACCATTATATTCGTATTCATTAATTGGATGTAATCATAAAATTTTCATGCAAGCATTTGGATACATAATTTGATTTTTTCATCAAGACATATGTTTCCTAGATTAACACATCATATCTTTAATATGATATTTATGTGGTTCTAATCTATCAATTCTTTATAAAAAAGAACAAAAGTCATAAAAAATTATACACACTATTTTGACCATGATTATCATGTCATATATGCTTCATGTCAGTAGATTCGTTCAATTATATAATTGATTTTTGCCTGATGAATTCCTTGTTAGATTTAACATCTACCAAATAAATTATTCCATAAGTTTGCAAAAAATCCATACCCAAAATAAATTAATTTTGCCTTTTCCAATTCGGCGAATACAATTTGTTGAATTTGTTTACAATTTTCATGCTTTAGTCTGAATGGTTTTTTCAAGCACGTAACAAACAAAACTAACTTTGTAAATCATTATTATACTTGACCACTATCATCTTAATTAAATTAAAAGAAGCGTACCGTACTCCGATGTTTAATGAAATTCTACAGATACCGATATACAGAATATGCATGCAGTTGAGTATCATACTGTGTTAGGATGGATCGGCCATGATATTATTCCCAACATTTGAAACGTTTTAGATTTTACTTTAAACAAAGTGGGTCATTCTATTTCTGATTCTAAGATAACCTTCTAACATGTTAATATGTTCCAAATTCTTATGTCTTCCTAGCTGTATCAATTCTTGAGTTATTGAATACAGGGTCCTTTAAAAAACACTACGATCGATGATTATCACTGTAGAAAAATATTGTATCAAACTGTTGGTATTTAGGGTCTCGATAATCATAGATTTCCAGATAAACTCTTGAATCGTGTAAAAGTTCACTTTCCTGATACAATATTTTAACCCTATTTGGTGCCTTGGGTTACACGAAATTTGTATAGGGATAAGACAAGAATGAACCACTCAAATTCTAGGCAAAAGAAAGAGAGCAAAACATTGAATAATTTGTTGTATTTTTTGTTGATATGAATATGTTCATATATTATAAGACCAAAATATGTTTACATCTATATAAACTAAATGGTGGTTGTAGTCTTGTAGGGAATATGTGTGTCTCTTGGTGAAAAGACACACCTTTTGGTGAAAAATCAACACATATTTTAAATGTTCCAGCAACAGTTTTGTAACAACCTAAAACTGTCGCTATCCGCTATCGTTAAAGACATGTGTATATGGACAATTTAATGACACACGAATTCTGTCACTATGGCACACGAATTCTGTCACTAAACTTCCCTTGACTTACATTAATTATCTTTTCCATTTTTCGTACCCGAAATCAAGTTAATTAGTTTATACAAGCGTGCACTCCACACCTCCGAACTCGTATTATAACGTAACTTGAAATCCATTTGGTATGGGGTAATCAACATTACACAAAAATGATTAATGACACTAATTTCACCACAATCATCCCACCAGATTTAGTGCATTATTGATTTCCCATGATAATCATAAACAAACCATACATCATGACATAAATGAATGTAGTGTGATTGGACTTTTATTTAGTTTACTACAAGTTCCAAGTTTTCGAGAATGGGTTGGTGTCGTAAACGATGATCCGTCATACCATTTGAATACGTGAAGATAGTATACAAAAAGTTTCCAATTGTTTCTACTTGAAGCTTTACAAGCATGCGTCCTTATCAGTCATAAGATATAAGTTTTTACAGTCCAAGTCCAAGCTTTTTGAAGACGGCAAAACTTCATACTAATATAGGTAGTTTCTTTTAATCATGTCCCTGCAGGTTTGCCAAATTTTTCAAAAGAACTATTAAGAAGATTAACTTCAACATCTTTATCTTGCAGGTCCGAACACTATCTTGGATATTATAACACAGTGTTATTCTCTAAGTGTGGCTTTCCGCATTGAATTTCAGCTTCTAACGTTGAATTAGAAGGGAATGGGGTGTTCTACCATTAGAGTATTTTAAATGGACTTTTATTTCATCCCTATTTCGACTGTGTGCACTACGTCTCTTACGAACCACTTTTGTCTAGTGAATAGCTATTAAGGTTAGACTATCCTAATGCAATGAACTATGGTTAATTGGACTTTAAAACATAATTCATATATTTATTAGACAAGTCCTTCAAACATTACACTTCTTTTAAAAAAGACTGCCTATAAACATTATGATCCATTAGTTGAAATGTGTATACAATATAATCATATGATATCAAAATAATGCATTCATGAGATTTATGTATATACAACCATGGTTTTTCTAGATCAACTAATTCTACTCAAATCACTTTATCATTATTGTAAGGACTTCAATTGTATTTAAAAACATAATTAATGGTTTCCTTAAGTAATCTAAACACTTTATTATCTAAACAGTTCATGTTATATACATTAATGTTTAAATAAGTAAATGACATTTACTTGCAATTAATATTGCCATATTATCCATCGATATTAAATCAATCCTGACAAAAGGAATTGAACAAATTTTCATTGCTATTCTTGAGTATCAAAAAGGATATAATTAGTTTAATAATAATATCATAATTTCCTTTGGTCTTTGAATTATGAAACATTTGGACAGTTTCATAAGAACCCATCCTCTATTTTGTCGAACACAAAATAAGACATTCTTATCTTTATTAATTAAACATTATCATCAAAGGTGCTTAAACAAGCATTACCAAATAGTGACCAACAATCTTATTTTGTATTGTATGTTACCAACAAGGTGTGTGATTCACAACAATCCGTACAATTGTCCAAACCATACTTTTCTGGGATATTGTTTTTTTGGGTCAACAAACTGCCTAACTACTACTTTCCGTTATATTATCATCGAAACTTGCAGTTTCTTCCGCAAGAACAACATACATATCCAAAATTCAATGTCATGGCAATCCCATAAAATTTGCAACTTTCATCATGCAAAATAAACACATAAGTTTGACCTTTTATAGCCCTTATATTGCGTAATATTAATTGGATGATCATCAAAGTTTCATGCAAGCATTTGGATACATAATTTGATTTTTTCATCAAGACATATGTTTCCTAGATTAACACATCATATCTTTAATATGATATTTATGTGGTATACTATTCTATCAATTCTTATAAAAGAAACACAGTCATTAAAAATTATAACACACAAAATTTTGCCATGTTAATAATGTCAATATATGCAATCATGTCCAGTAATAACGTTCATTATATAAATTGATTTTTGCCTGGATGACTTCCTTGTTAGATTTAACATCAACCAATAACCATATCCATAAGTTTGCAAAAAATCCATACCCAAATAAATTACTTTTGCCTTTTCAATTCTGCCGCATACAATTGTTTAATTTGATCAAATTGTCATGCATTATTCTGAATGGATTTTTCAAAGCACGTACAATCAACTAACTTTTTAAATCATTGATATCTTGTCACCTATCATCTAATCAATTAAAAGAAGCGTAGTACTCCGTGTTAAGGAATTCTACCGTGCCGCATATCCAGAATATGCAATTGTGCAGTTGTACGTATCTTCCTTGTAAGATGAACCGGGGTGGCATGATTTTAATACCACCATTTGAAACGTTTTCGAGTATATATTACTTTAACATTGTGGTCATTCTTTTCAGATTATAAGATTAAACTTCTAACATTTCATATGCTTCCAATTCTTATGTATTCCAGCTGTATCATTCTTGAGTTTGAAATACCGTGTGTCTTTAACAAACACACGATCATGATTATCCTGTAGAAAAATATTGTTATCTAAACTGGTGGTACTTTAGGGTCTCGATAATCATTGATTTCCAGATAAACTCTTGAAATCGTTGTACAAAGTTCACTTTCTGATACAATATTTTTACTCCTATTTGGGTGCATTGGGTTACACGAAATTTGTTTGTTGTATAGGGATAAGACAAGAATGAGCACTCAAATTATAGGCAAAAGAAAGAGAGCAAAAACATTGAATAATTTGTTGTATTTGTTGTTGATATGAATATGTTCATATATTAGAAGACCAAAATATGTTTACATATATATAAACTAAATGGTGGTTGTAGTCTTGTAGGGAATATGTGTGTCTCTTGGTGAAAAGACACACCCTTTGGTGAAAAATCAACACATCCTTTAAATGTTCCAGCAACAGTTTTGTAACAACCTAAAACTGTCGCTAACTGCATCATTAAAGACATGTGTATATGGACAATTTAGTGACACACGAATTCTGTCACTATGGCACACGAATTCTGTCACTAAACTTCCCTTGACTTAAAGTATTATATTTTCACATTTTTGTAACCGAAATAAAGTGAATTAGTTTATCATGCGTGCACTCCAACCTCCGTAACTCGTATTATATTATAACGTAAACTTGAAATCCCATTTGTCTGGGTAAATCACCATTACACAAAAATGATATTGACACTAAAAATCACCAACAATAATCCACCTTTTTAGTGAAATTCTTGATTTTCCCAAATATATTCATATAACACAAACCATACTCATGCATAAATGAAAAATGTCTTGTGATTTGAATTTTCATCTTATATACTACTCGTTCCAATTATTCAGAGAATCGGGGTGTTCGTAAACGATTGAACACGTCAACCATTTGTATACGTGAAGATAGTATCAAACAAGTTCCATGTTTATACTTGCGATTACAAGGCATGCGTCTCTTATTCCATTCATAAGCATATAGTAGCCAAGTCCAAAGCTTCTTGAAGCGGCAAAAATTCATACTTTATAGGTAGTTCTTTTTATCATGCCATGGTTGAAACTTTTTCAAAAAGGGAACTATAATGAAAGAATAACTTCAACTCTTATCTTGCAGGTCCGAACACTATCCTTGGGATAATATAACATGTGTTCCAATCTCTAAGTGTGAGCTTTCCGCATTGAATTCAGCTTCTAACGTTGTATTAGAAGGGAATTGGGTGTCTCATATTAGAGAATTTAAATGGACTTTTATTTCAATCCCCTATTTCGACTTTAGGGCACTTAAGTCTCTGCGAACCACTTTGTAAGTGATAAGCTTACATTAACAGGTTAGACTATCATAATGCATATGAACATGGTACTTTGACATTAAAAACATAATACAATTATATTTATAGCAAGTCATAAACCCTTTACACTTCTTTAAAACAATGAAGCTATAACAATTTATGATCCAATGTTGAAATGTGTTTACAACTATAATCATTTTGATAATCAAAATAATGGCATTCATGGTTATATGTATATACAACCATGGTTTTTCTTGTTCAACCAAATTCAACTAACAGCAACTTTATCCTTATTGTAAGGACTTCAATTGTATTTAAAACCATAATTCATGGTTTCCTTCAAGTAATTAAACACTTTATTATATAAACAGTACATGTTATCAACATCATGTAAAATAAGTAAATGACATTTCCTTTGCCAATTAATTGCCATGATCCATCGATATTAAATCAAACTTGGACCAAGGATTTGAACAAATTTTAATTGATCTATTCTAGAGTCAAAAAGGATTAATTAACGTTTAATAATAAAACATAATTCCTTTGTCTTTGAATTATGAAACATTTGGACAGTTTCATATAGAACCAAAACACTAATTTGTCGAACACACAATAAGCATTCTTCTCATAATAATTAAACATTATCATCATGGTGCTTAAACAAGCATTCCAAATAGTGACCAAACATTCTATTTGCTAATGTATGTTAACAAACAATGTGAGTGATTCTCAAAACCGTACAATTGTCACAACCATACTTTTCTGGAAATTGTTTTTATGGGTCAACAAACTGTTAAACTACAACTTTCCGTAAAATTATCATCGAACTTGCAGTTTCTCCGCCCAAGAACAACATACATAATCCACAAATTCAATATCATGGCAATCCCATAAAATTTGCAACTTTAATCATGCAAAATAAAACACATAAGGTTGGACCTTTTATAGCCGCTATATTGCGTATATTAATTGGATGATCATTCAAAGTTTCATGCAAGAATTTGGATACATAATTTGATTTTTCATCTAGAATTTGTTTCCTAGGATTAACACATCATATCTTTAATTATGATATTTATGTGTTCTAATCTTATCATATCTTATTAAAAAAGGAACACAGTCATAAAATTAACATCACAATTTTGCCTTGTTAATCATGTCATATATGCTTCGATGGCCGTAGTAGATACGTTCTAATATATAAATTGATTTTTGCATGATGACTTAATTGTTAGTTTTATCCTCAAAACAATAAAACCATATCTTATAAGTTTGCCAATAAATCCTATACAAAATAAATTACCTTTTGCCTTTTCAATTATGCCCGCCTACAATTGTTAATTGATTCAAATTGTCATGATTATTCTGTATGGATTTTTCAAAGCAAGTATCAAAAAACCTTAACTTTTTAAATTATTATACTTGGCACACTATCATCCTTATCAATTAAAAGATGCGTTCCGTACGCTGATGTTTAATGAGAATCCTCCCGTACCGCATATCCAGAATATGCATGCAGTTGTACGATCTTCCTGGTAAGGATTGAACCGGCGGCATGGTTATTAATCCCACCATTTGAAACGTTTTTTGAGTATACTTTAAACAAACGTGGTCCCTTCTTTTCAGATTCTAAGATACCCTTCTAACATGTCATATGTTCCAAATTCTTATGTCTTCCAACAGTATCATTCTTGAGTTTGAATACCGTGTCTTTAACAAACACACGATCATGATTATCACTGTAGAAATTATTGTGATCATAAATGTTGGTCATTTAGGGTCTCAGAATAATCAATAGATTCCAGATAAACTCTTGATCAAGTTAAAAGTCCACTTTCCTGATACCATATTTTTTTCACCCTATTTGGTGCGTTGGGCTTACAACCGAATTTTGTATAGGGATAAGACAAGACATGACACCACTAAAAATTCTAGGCAAAAGAGAAAGCAGAAGGCAAAAAATTGAATAATTTGTTGTATTTTTTGTGTGATATGAATATGTTAATATATTCCTATGGACCAAAATATGTTTAACATACTGATAATCTAAATGGTGGGTTGTAGTCTTCTTGTAGGGAATATGTGATGTCTCTTGGTGAAATGAAACACCTTTTGGTGAAAAATCATACATCTGCTGAGCCTATGAACTATTTTAAATGTTCCATGCAACTGTTTTGTCGCAACATATACTGTCGCTATCCGCTATCGTTAATGACATGTGTATATGGACAATTTCATGACACACGTATTCTGTCTTTTTTTTTTGTCCACTAATGGCAAACACGAATTCTGTCACTAAACTTCCTTGACTTACATTTAATATCTTTATCCATTTTTCGTTCCGAATCAAGTTAATTAGTTTTACAAGCGTGCACCTCCACACCTCCGAGCTCGTATTATAACGTAATGAAATCCATTTGGTATCGGGTAAATCACCATTACAACAAAAAATGATTAATGACACTAAAATCACCAAAACAATCCTCACCCTTTTTTAGTGCAATTCTGATTTCCCAAATAATCAAATTCAAACCAACTCAAGCATTAAAATGAAAATGTATTGTGAATTGAATTCTTCATCTTAGTATATAACGTTCCAAATATCTCGAGAATCAGGGGTGTCGTAACGATTCGAACCCGTCAAACCATTTGAATCGTTGAAGATAGTATACAAACCAACGTTTCCATTAGTTTATACTTACGCTTTACACGCCGTGTCGTATTATCCAATTAAATGAGAATATAAGTTGACCAAGTCCAAGCTTCTTGAAGAGGCAAACTCATACTCATATAGGTAGTTTCTTTTTAATCATGCCTGCGTTGCCCTTTTTCAAAAGAAATATTAAGAAGGATAAACTTCAACCTCTTTATATTGCAGGTACGACAATATCCTTGGGATAATATATACACGTTGTTCCAATTCTAAGTGTGAGCTCTTCGCATTGAATGCAGCTTTTCTAACGTTGTATTTGAAGGGAATTGGGTTGTCTAACCATTAGGAGATGTAAAATGGACGTTTAATTTCATTACTATTTCCGACTTTGTGCACTAAGTCTCATGCGAACCACTTTGTCAAGTGATAAGCTATTGATAGTTTAGACTATCATAATGCAATGAACATGGTAACTTTGACTTTAAAACATAATACCATATATTTATTAGCAAGTCCTTCAACCATTACACTTCTTTAAAACAAGAAGCTATAACAATTTATGATCCAATAGTTGAATGTGTTATACAACTATAATCATTGTTATCAAAATAATGCATTCATGCGTAATATGTATATACAACCATGGTTTTCTTGATCAACAAATTCAACTCACATCAATTTATCCTTATTGTAAGGACTTCAATTGTATTTAAAACCATAATTCATGGTTTCCTTCAAGTAATTAAACACTTTATTATATAAACAGTACATGTTATCAACATCATGTAAAATAAGTAAATGACATTTCCTTTGCCAATTCATTGCCATGATCCATCGATATTAAATCAACTTGACAAAAGGAATTGAACAAATTTTCTTTGCTATTCTAGAGTCACACAAGGATTAATTACGTTTAATAATAAAACATAATTCCTTTGTCTTTGAATTATGAAACATTTGGACAGTTTCATATAGAACCCAAACACTAATTTGTCGAACACACAATAAGCATTCTTCTCATAATAATTAAACATTATCATCAAGGTGCTTAAACAAGCATTCCAAATAGTGACCAACAAATCTATTTGGTAATGTATGTTACCAACAATGTGAGTGATTCACAAAACCGTACAATTGGTCACAACCATACTTTTCTGGAAATTGTTTTTATGGGTCAACAAACTGTTAAACTACAACTTTCCGTTAAAATTATCATCGAACTTGCAGTTTCTTACGCCCAAGAACAAACAATAACATATTCACAAATTAAAATATCATGGCAATCCCATAAAATTTGCAACTTTCATCATGCAAAATAAACACATAAGTTTGACCTTTTATAGCCCTTATATTGCGTAATTTTAATTGGATGATCATCAAAGTTTCATGCAAGCATTTGGATACATAATTTGATTTTTTCATCAAGTCATATGTTTCACTAAATTAAACACATCATATCTTTAATAGGATATTTTGTGGTTCTTAATCTTATCAATTCTCATTAAAAAGAACAAAGTCATAAAAATTTAACACAAAATTTGGCCATGATAATACATGTCATTGTGCCATCAATCTGTCCAGTAGATACGTTACAATATATAAATTGATTTTTGCCTGATGACTTCATTGTTAGATTTAACATTCAAATATAAACCATATCAATAGGTTTTTGCTCAAAATAATACAATCCCATATAAATTACTTTTGCCCTTTTCCAATTTGGCCGCATACAATTGTTTAATTTGATCTAATTGTCAAAGCATTATTCTGAATGGACTTTTTCAAAGCACGGTAAAAACAAACTAACTTTTTTAAATTCATTATACTTGACACATATAATATTAATCAATTTAAAAGAAGCGTACCGTACTTCGATGTTTAATGAAAATTATACCGTACCGCATATCCAGGGAATATGCATGCAGTTGTTCAGTATATCCTTGTAAGGATGATCCGGGACATGTTATTAAATCACCCATTTGAAACGTTTTCCGAGTATACTTTAAACAAAGTGGTCCTTCTTTTCAGATTCTTAAGATACCCTTCTAACATGTCATATGTTCCAAATTCTTATGTCTTCCATCAGTATCATTCTTGAGTTTGAATACCGTGTCTTTAACAAACACACGATCATGATTATCACTGTAGAAAATATTGTATCAGACTGTTGGTATTTAGGGTCTTGATAATCATAGATTGCCGGATAAATTATTGAATCGTGTAAAAGTTCACTTTCCTGATACAATATTTCGACCCTATTTGGTGCCTTGGGTTACACGAAATTTGTATAGGGATAGACAGGATGAACCACTCAATTCTTGCAAAAAAGAAAGAGAGCAAAAATTGAATAATTTGTTGTATTTTTTGTTGATATGATATGTTCATATTTTTATTATAACGACAAACTTATGTTTACTTACCTATTATAAAACTAAATGGTGGTTGTAGTCTTGTAGGGAATATGTGTGTCTCTTGGTGAAAAGACACACCTTTTGGTGAAAAATCAACACATATTTTAAATGTTCCAGCAACAGTTTTTGTAAAACATAAAACTGTCGACTATCGCTATCGTTAAGACATTGTGTATTATGCACAATTTAATGACTACCACGTATTCTGTCCTTTGGACAACACGATTTATGTCACTAAACTTCCCTTGACTTAATTACAATCTTTTCCATTTTTTGTACCCTGAAATCAGTTAATTAGTTGTATAAAAGCCTGTTTTTTGCTATCCACACCTCCGAAACTCGTATTTTAAGTAAACTTGGAAATCCTTTTTGGTCTCGGGTAAATCACAATTACACAAAAATGAATAATGACTCTATCAATCACCAACAATTCCTCCACAATTTAGCTCGCATTCATTGATTCTCCCCAAATAATACAAAACAAAACCAAAACTCACTGCATAAATGAAAATGTCTTGTGATTGAATTTTATTTCGTATACTACACGTTCCAAATATTTCGAGTAATCGGTGTACTGTCTGTAACGATTGAACCCTGGTAAACCATTTGAATTGTGAAGATATTATACCACACAAGTTACAATGTTTACTACTGTCGCTTTTACAAGCCATTACATGCGTCCTTATCATTCATGTAGATATAAGTTGCCAGGTCCACAGATTCTTGAGCGACCAAAATCTTCATACTCATATAGGTAGTTTCTTTTTATATGCCCTTGCTTATGCACTTTTTTCAAAAGAAACTATTAGAGATTAACTTAAACTCTTTATCTTGAAGGTACCGATCACTATCCTTTGGATAATATAACCGGTTCTATCTTTCAAGTGTGAGCTTTCCGCATTGAATTCAGCCTCTAACGTTGTATTAGAAGGGAATTGGGTGTCTCACCATTAGAGAATTTAAATGGACTTTTATTTCATCCCTATTTCCGACTTTGTGCACTAAGTTTCATACGAACCACTTTGTCAAGTGATAAGCTATTAATAGTTTAGACTATCATAATGCAATGAACATGGTAACTTTGACTTTAAAACATAATACCATATATTTATTAGCAAGTCCTTCAACCATTACACTTCTTTAAAACAAGAAGCTATAACAATTTATGATCCAATAGTTGAATGTGTTATACAACTATAATCATTTGATATCAAAATAATGCATTCATGCGTAATATGAATATACAACCATGGTTTTCTTGATCAACAAATTCAACTCACATCAATTTATCCTTATTGTAAGGACTTCAATTGTATTTAAAACCATAATTCATGGTTTCCTTCAAGTAATTAAACACTTTATTATATAAACAGTACATGTTATCAACATCATGTAAAATAAGTAAATGACATTTCCTTTGCCAATTAATTGCCATGATCCATCGATATTAAATCAACTTGACAAAAGGAATTGAACAAATTTTCGTTGCTATTCTAGAGTCACACAAGGATTAATTACGTTTAATAATAAAACATAATTCCTTTGTCTTTGAATTATGAAACATTTGGACAGTTTCATATAGAATTCGAACACTAATTTGTCGAACACACAATAAGCATTCTTTTCATAATAATTAAACATTATCATCATGGTGCTTAAACAAGCATTCCAAATAGTGACCAACAAATCCATTTGGTAATGTATGTTACCAACAATATGAGTGATTCACAAAACCGTACAATTGGTCACAACCATACTTTTCTGGAAATTGTTTTTATGGGTCAACAAACTGTTAAACTACAACTTTTCGTAAAATTATCATCGAACTTGCAGTTTCGCCGCGCAAGAACAACATACATAATCCACAAATTCAATATCATGGCAATCCCATAAAATTTGCAACTTTCATCATGCAAAATAAACACATAAGTTTGTCCTTTTATAGCCCTTATATTGCGTAATTTTAATTGGATGATCATCAAAGTTTCATGCAAGCATTTGGATACATAATTTGAGTTTTTCATCAAGACATATGTTTCCTAGATTAACACATCATATCTTTAATATGATATTTATGTGGTTCTAATCCATCAATTCTTATAAAAAGAACATAGTCATAAAAATTAAACACACAATTTTCCCATGTTAATCATGTCATATATGCATCATGTCCAGTAGATACGTTCAATATATAAATTGATTTTTGCCTGATGACTTCCTTGTTAGATTTAACATCAACCAGTAACCATATCCACAAGTTTGCAAAAGTTTAATTTGATCAAATTGTCATGCATTATTCCGAATGGATTTTTCAAAGCATGTAACAACAAACTAACTTTTTAAATTCATTATACTTGACACACTATCATCTTAATCGATTAAAAGAAGCGTATCGTACTCCGATGTTTAATGAAATTCTACCGTACCGCATATCCAGAATATGCATGCAGTTGTACAGTATCATCCTTGTAAGTATGAACCGGGCATGCTATTAATCCCACCATTCGAAACGATTTCGAGTATACTTTAAACAAAGTGGTCTTTCTTTTCAGATTCCAAGATACCCTTCTAACATGTCATATGTTCCAAATTCTTATGTCTTCCAACAGTATCATTCTTGAGTTTGAATACCGTGTCTTTAACAAACACACGATCATGATTATCACTGTAGAAATTATTGTATCAGTTTGTAGGTATTCGGGTCTTGATAATCAAATATTGCCGGATAAATTCTTGAATCGTGTAAAAGTTCACTTTCCTGATACAATATTTCTACCCTATTGATTGCCTTGGGTTACAAGAAATTTGTATATGGATAAGACAAGAATGAACAACTCAAATTCTAGGCA
This sequence comes from Tanacetum coccineum, assembly GCA_026074375.1. NCBI lineage: Eukaryota > Viridiplantae > Streptophyta > Magnoliopsida > Asterales > Asteraceae > Tanacetum > Tanacetum coccineum. The sequence goes on from BQNB010003244.1 coordinate 81,606, forward strand.
AAAGAAAGATAGTAAAACATTGGATAATTTGTTGTATTTGTTGTTGATATGAATGTGTACATCTTAGAAGACCAAATTATGTTTATATATATAAACTAAATGATGGTTGTAGGGAAAAAGTGTGACCCTTGATGAAAAGTCACACCCTTTGGTGAAAAGTCACAACTTTTTTTAATTATGTTCAAAAACAGTTTTGTAACAGTTTCAAACCGTCGCTATTGTTGTCATCAAGACATATGCTTGTCTATTAGCGACAGTTTAGTGACCACGAATTCTGTCACTATTGCGTCATTGACTTTATATTCACAACCTTTTCCATTATCGTATCCAAAATCAAGTTAATTAGTTTATACAAGCGTGCACTCCACACCTCCGAACTCATATTATAACGTAACTTGAAATTCATTTGGTCTCGGGTAAATTACCATTACACAAAAATGATTGATGACACTAAAATTACCAACAAACAAGGATACGCATAAGCCGATAGACAAAATGCAACCTCTCCTTTTTGATGGAGAGTGCTTCCACCAACTCGGATAGCAACATTGGTGCACCATGTTGATCAATTCTATCAGGTATTTGTAGTTAAATTGCACATTTAAGTGACATGGAGTTCACAAAGCTAATGATATGATTCCATATGTGAGCTTGAGAAGCAAGTAAGTCACTAGATTGCTCACCATTTTGCATTGCCATCCTTTTTTTTGGTGTAACGTTATACACATTGTTTATATATAATAGATATTACATGGCTAGGTTATTTGGCCCAAACTTAATTGTGGGTTTGAGTCCATTATGTTTAGGGTTTATAATTTTGTATAAATACATAGCCAATCCTCATTATGTAATCACACAAAACACAATCAATAATATTTATCTTTGCCATCTTACATGTTATCGGAGATTTAAGTTCAACCCATCACAAAATAGTTGTCCTCTGGTCATCGGCTACTTGTTGATGATTCGGAAGGATCCCTACCTAATTACTTTCACCTATTTACTTTCTTTCGCTTTATAATTTCGTGTTTTAGTAGTCTTTTTATCCAATCCAAATAAAAAACCCTAGAAAACCAAAAACTCTAGCCGCCATAACACTTCTCATATATGTTGATTTAGCCATCAATCAACAAAATTTGTGTCATCAGCATTACTCTTTGTTTTACCACCGAAGATTATTATTGTTTTTCGCAAATGGTTGGTTATAAATTGTTGCTCTTACCTAAAGGCAAAGTAAGTCATGACGTAAAAAAAGTCACGCAAATGAGGAAGCTACAAGCGATAAACAACTATATCG